>WSFP011386259.1:0-28768 GCA_009831015.1 Picea engelmannii | reverse complement strand
ATCTCACCGTTCATTTCAGGAGAGTTTATTGTGGAGGGCGCAGCTCAGCCAAGGAGGGCGCAAGTCATTTTGAGGGTTCAGAGATCTGCAGTAAACCGTTGTCCCGATTGCAGATTCATTCCGACCCAGTAGAGATCCAGCCAAGGCGCTTCCATTGAGCCACTCATCATCAGATTTCGACGGTGGAATCTTGCAGATCGATCCATCCAGCCATTTTGGGCGCAATCATTCCCGACATACGTTTGGCGTTGCATGCAGGGGTTCCCTATCAGATCCATCCAAACCCTTCCGACTCATTTCATCATTGGACGAGATGATCGTTTTGAGCTATATAGCAGCCGATTCCGACGGTGGAATCCTTTGGGGCGCATTCAGTGCCCAAGGAGGGGCGCAAACCCCCCAAGGGTCCAGATCCAGTGCCGTAGAGGTCTGATCCGAGTTCTGACAGACATTTATTCCAGTGTAGAGGCCAGGGCGCATTGATTGGAGCAGTTTCGAGCCCATTCTGATGGTGGATTCTTTAGATCGAGTTTTCCAGCTGGTAGCGGTTACCATATTTCTCCGGGATCACTCATTTTTGCCTATCTATCTGTGCATGCAGCAGATCTGTTGTCTTCTTATGGTCACGGGTACTTCTTTTGTTATTTGATTGCATTCCAATATAGATCGACGAGATTTGATTGACGTCTAGGCTTTATATTTTCAGTAGGCTATTTGTATTTCCGTGCATGAACGATTATTATTCATGATATTGAGCAGTTGACATTCTATACTCTTGCATGCATCTTTATATGATTGTTAAACCTTCATTATGCAACATGCACATGTAATAACCGACATGCAACCATAATAACCAACATGCAACCACAATAACCAACATGCAAACACAATAACCGAAGAACATCTCATTCACACAGCTAAAACACATCCAGAAACCCCCAGTGTATCAGATCTGCACGCCAGAGCAGCAGAACAGTAGCAAATATCTTGATCAGCCGAATCAGGGATATTTCATACAGCAGCAAGTTCCAACCATAAAAATAAACAAGTGAACTGTAAAAAAGATAGCCAATAAGCAATAGAACAATAGTCTAGGTTTACAAGTAAATTTCAACAGTTGAAAAGTGAGTAAATGATGAAAGAAAGTGAAGTTTGTTTCAGCCCTAATGGCTGTAACATTAAAGTTATTACAACAATAGAATCCTTGGCTAAAAGAGGACACCCATAGGGCATAAGCAACATTATAACACTTATAAAATATTCCAACTTGAACAAATACAATATCTCTCAAAATCATGTATGTCAATGCAATGATTTTATTTCCCCAATGCAAATTTAGATTAGTTCCTTGTCAATGGCTTATGGAGTATTTTTGTGTAAGGTTATATCTACTACTTCTCTAGGGGTGTAATCCATTTTACTCCCTAGAGCAAAAAAATGTAACAAGGTAAATCTAGGAGGGCCTAAGTCCTTTTAATTCTCCTAGCAACCTTTTGCAATAGCTTATCCAATAAAAATTATGATGAATCTTGGTGCAGGCTGGAAGCCCTTATACTCCTCCAAGGGTTTAGAAAAGAATTACCATGAAACAAGAAATAAATACCAACAAAATGCAGAAATTCCTTGCCATTTCAAAGAAAACAACAAGATAAACCCTTATTTGCAAGGAACATACCATCAAAATGAAAAAGAAAAGCCTCCAAGAGTTAGTGCACCACTTTAGCTCCACAAGACAAGTACCAAGCATCCAAATAACATCAAAGAGAGAGATATGTGATTCTCCCAAGAGGGGCGAAAATTTCATCCAAGTCTCTCACTCAAGAGCGAGTGAGTTATGATAAAAATGAAATGAAATGGTATTTATTTATACAAGACCTCAATTATATGTTTGTCCGCATAATCTTAGGGTAAACCACAAAACAAGGGGGGTGACCCCCTTTGTTTTTCCCCTTTACAAATTTGAGTTAATTTTTACAAAAAGAAAACCCTAAATGTGACATCAAGCTCTAATTGGGTGACGTTTTGGCACTTTTGGCAAGTTGTTGAGCTTGGAGGGGAAGTCGTTGGGACTCCAAAGGACATATCTCCATGGTGCAAGGGCTTCACTCCATCAAAAGGTGCCAATCCTCCAACAATTCATCACCACCACCATCAAACCATAGCCCTATTCAACATGTCAAGCCCAAGGTGAAACAAGGAAAAGAGCATAATTTCCAAGCAGATGTTCTGTAATCAAAATAAACTTTAGATGCAACATACTCAAATGCCTCAAGTATTAAAGTAACACTTACCCCAAGACTTGACTTGTACCTTATGGAGAAAGACCCATTGTCTTCTGGAAACAGACTGATGTGATGAATTCCATGATTATGAATCGCAGAAGTATGGTGGTGAAGCGGGTCTTCATCTGTGTAAGTGGATATCACAAGTCAATCCATCCCTCACCACTCCATGTATGCAACCTAAGGGCCTCGAGACATCATCTCCTTAGTTATCCCTAGAAATGGAGGATAACATCTGGCTCCTACTTGGGGACATGTACTCGTCGTAGATTGTGTTATCACCATAACAATTCGGTATGGATTACAAATTCCAGATTTAGCAAAGGGCTAAAGTAGTGTAGAGATAAGACGTGATTTAGAGGATCGAGCTACATCTGGAGAAGAAGGGACAATATAGCGGAGGCGCGAAAGGTGGGGCCTGACGGACCATAGATCATGGAGCAGCCCAAATCAACGGCGAAGACCCATATCAGGCAATGAAATAGCAGGAGGTTTAATTATGTGAGAGCGGGCCAGGGAAAATACCATGGTTTCTTTTTATGGACACGTGGTGACACCAGAGGTACATCGAGGCGAAAAGCAATCTACTCAAAACTGTTTTTTCCAACCCCCGATATCGGAAGTTGATGGTATTATCACCTGCTAATCTGCATATTATTTTTCCAAAGCAGCTTGTCCTTGTGTTATCTTTCCACTCAGATTTTAATACTTTTTCACCAGCTCCGTGAAGCTTCGATCACCTAAATCCTTCACCCAATGGATCATCCAAAACAGTCATGTACTCCATGAGTCAAAAATTGGCAAATATCCCAAGCCTATACCTAGCCTTAATTCTTATCTAAATCCCTTAGTTCCATCATTTCATTCATTTTTACCCTTATATTCATATTCCCATTGAAAATAAAAAATATTCCCTTATTAAGCACCCTAATCCTATCCACAAAGTCATGTGTTAAGCTTCATATGCCCAAAGTCCTTAGAAAATAGAAAAAAGGTGTTTATTATTATTAATATAAATATTTTTATATTAAAATATTTATATTAATATTTATTAATTTATGGAATCACGTCAAATCATATCATAAGCATGAATCTCAATTTATAATGTGGAAAATTCAAAGGTTGGATGGAGGGGGCACATACATATCAGAAATTGAAATAGAGAGGAGGTTAATTATGTGAAGGCGGGCCGGGAAAAACTATCATGGTTTATTTGGTGGACATGTGTTTTTACATGGAACACATCGAAGGTAAAAGCAGTTTGGATTAAACCACTCCAGCCAAAACTCGATGTAATAAATGAACCATTTATCATATGTTTAATGTGCAACATTTTTCCAGGAGTGCATTTCAACAACAAATATGGAATTTCTAATAAATGAAATTCCTCCTCACGGTGAAAAGGTTTTACGGAGGTAAGATTTAAGTTTTACAAATTAAAGACATTAATGCTTATTTCCATGCAAAAGATTTAAATGGGAAGATGCACGAAGACTTGGATAATTATTTATCCAAAGATTTAGAGAAGTAAAAGAAGAAGATAAAAGGTATTTTACCAAAGATGGTAAAATAGAAAAAACACACAGTAAATGTTTTTTCACAGTGAAAAGGTAAATTGGAAAAACATTAGAAATGGTAACAGTAAATGTTTTTTACAATGAAATTGTGAATTTGGCAAACAATACATGGTTTTAAAAACCACGGGCATGAATTAAATTATGGAAATTTAATTCTACGGGATAGAAAAATATTTGGGAATTATTTTTATTTCAAATATATTATTCCCAAATATTTAATGAGAATATGGATAAATGAGATTAAATTTGAAAGAGTATAAGTGACATTTCAAAGAGAACGTGGCAGAGGAAGGAGATGGAGCGTCAGAGGAATCTGCAGGGATCATGAAACGGTTTTTCTGAGAACTGTCATTTGTAATCATTGTAGAAGCTTAACCATTTCATTTCAGTTATTGTAATCAGTTACACACTGAAGGAACTCAAATTGTATAAGTATTAGAGGTTCTGAGTGTATTAATGGCGGGCAGAAGTGCAAGGGCACAATTATGGTTGTTCTGAACTTCATTGTAATTTTCTGGGGCTGAATTGAATACATATGCAGCAGCTTTGAAGTCTCTATGAAAAGATTCTAATGGTGGTGATATGAGTTTTGTCTTCCCTCATTGTATGTGTTTCCTGTGATCTTTTATGCCATATGCATTTTTCTTTTGTTTAAATTGGAGAGTTAAATGCCCAGAATTCTTCATTTGATGCTCTTGGCTTAAACAATTTAAACTGTGTATGTTTCTTCTTAGCTAATTCAGAATTCATTTCCGTAATGCTCGGATGCAGTTATTTGTTTCTCTTTCCTCTTACCACTCTAATTAAATTCAAGTTATAACTCAGATTCATTGCCTCATTTAGCCTTTATCCTCTGGAGAGTTCTACAGGCCAGTAAATGTTTTCATTCAATTTCAGAATTTTAACTCCATAACCCAAAGTGTTCCTCCCCTTCCTTTCCAACAACTTTATTAAAAAAACCCAAAACAAACCAAATCTAGCCACTGATTTCCAAATAAGTATTTAGTGACATGAGAGAACCCTCTCTGGGTTGAGCAAGCTAGTGCCTCAGCTCTAAATTAGGTTGAAACAGTTACATCTTTTGTTTGTCTATCAACCAGACAAAATTTACATAGTGCTAACAGAGTGCATGAGAACCTCAACATCTCATGGTTCGACGTATGCCTGCACACACTGAAACAACAAACTGTAAAATCCAGGGTGGCTCACCCACCCTTTGCTCATATAATCAAAACCCAAAAATTCAAAATTGACGACTAATTCTAGAAAAGAAAATTTTGCACTTTCATATAATATGATGAAAACAAAAGATGGAAATCACTAATGCAAGTAGAGAAAGATGAAAATCAGAAATGAAATGTGACTAAACTATCATGAGAAATCGAGATGCAAATGCAAGAAAGTGATATGACCTACCTACTTACCTAAGGCCTGAGGCCCATGATGATCAAATGTCATGGATGTCAGGTGAAATCGTACAACCAGTGCAATTATATGATCATCTCATCAAGATTTCTCCCCCTGTTCTTAACTATGAAATACAACAAAGATAATTTAAGCACATAATAATCATGAGCATAAATAGACATATAATCAATCATGAAATGAAACTCATGGAGATGGGTGGGAGGGAGGAAATCCTGCTGGGAAAAGAAACCAAAAGCATGATCATCCAAAAAATCATGCTTGAAAGAATAGCCAGAAGCCCGTTCAATCCATATCTGAAGAGGGATACCATGCATAAACGACGACTCGTATTCATATTCACTTAGCACATCACTTCTTCCTGAGGACTGAGAGGAAATGAGAGACCAGAAGAAAACAGTATGGTTTCCCAAAAAGGAATATAAGAGGTAAGGGACAACCTCATGTCTGGAGATAGAAAAGCATTGCTTCTTATTTTTCAAATCCTTGCAGGAAACCCCATAATTAAAATGCTTCCATTATGTAATGCGATTTTGTGACATCTCTAGGGTGGCCATGACATGGTTCCATCAAAATCTTAGTACCAAGGTGTTTGTAAATCTTAATAGAACAAATTAGAGTTGTAGAAAGTATATCCATCACAACTCTCAAGGGATGGTTTAGAGTCATCATGAGTATATTGTGACAACTCATCCTCAAATGGATGGAATAAGTTTGTGACCATATCATCATCAAGCTGCCAGGAATATGAATTATATGCACATGGAGACCAGTTCTATGAAGATGACAACTCAACCCTTTTCACATGAGAACTACCCTCAATGTCGTAAATGGGAATTCTATAAAAAATGAAGAAACTCACATCCCATCTACACCTCCCAGCCTGTATGAAATCATCAATGTGTTGATCAAATATGTCTGAGAGATCCCCCATGGTTTCATCTTTTGGACTAATCACTTCTTCATATTTGTGTGTAGGACGAAAATAGGGTTGAAAAATTTAATCTTCATCAAGCAGGATTATGGACATGGATGTCTCATCTTGGTACTCATCATTGAGACCTTCTTGAAGACTTTCTTCATGGGTGTGTTCTTCAAGTGCTTGTTTTGAAAGTGGTGGGTGATACTCTTCCTCAATTTCACATTCTTCAATTGTCATATTGCCATCTACTTGAAAAACTTATCTTTAAAGGGCATCTTTGAGCTCTTGGAAAGTAGCCTGCAAATCCTAAGTAGTTGGGCCATAATGCTTGACAAATTATTCAACTAGATTTGTAGAAGACTAGATACCTTTTGGATCACATGAGTGTGTAAACAACTTCCTTTGACTTGATTCCATAGAAGATACAAAAATTTCCATTAGTACATCTTCATGCAATACATTTATACTTGAGGCATACCTCGTATAATTCACAACATGGGTGACTGCTAGAGTTGGGTCACCACTGAATTTGGGGAAACTTTCTCTCCACTCTGTAGAGAAATAATTTGGATATCCAAAGATATTCTAAATATCAATAGAAGGGTATACCTTATGGAACGCCCATGGTAAATCCTGTGATTTCATGGTTCCATTATCTAGGGTGTCATTTCAATGGAGTCGCCAGATGAACTTAATGTTCATCAAAGGAGGGAAAGGTAAAATGAACTTCCCTCAAGTGGAGTCGTCAGGAAAGCTAGGGGTAAAGGCTTTGGGAAAAGCTTGCCAAAATGTTGTTAGGGCTCAAAAGAGGATTCAAAATCCTCCCCAACAATGGTGCCAAAATGTTATCGCATAGATTGTAGGTTAGGAAAAGGATGACCCATTCTACAAAAGTGGGACAACTATGAGAGTATATACCCACTGTCACCTTAGATAGACACTCCCCTCGCTTCAGTCATGATAAAAATCACCAGAAGGGGGGAATCTTGGTGCCCTAGGAGGATTGAGATGGAAAGTGAAGTGATGGAAGGAGAAACCCCTATAGGTAAAGTTAGGAAGTGAAGAAGGGCTTGGATAAGAGTCTTGTTGATAAGGGTAGGATACCAAAGTATAGTGTACCTGGAAAGAGAGAGTAGTACCTTCCTAGAAGAAGACAAACGACTGAGATACAAGCCCAAAATTTAAAGGGACAAGCAAGTGAATCTTGTTGTCTTATATTACAGCAGAAAACAAAAAAATATATCAGCAATTAAAAGAGCTCGTTACTGTAGAATTAACCATCAAAAGTACCAAATATTTATAGGACAACCAAGTACTAAACATGTAAATATTTTTCCAATATTTAAGCACAAACTTTGATAGTGAAATAGGGCTTCCAATTGAAGTTATCAACAAAGTATTTGGGAAGACTTATGGTTGTATCAATCAATTTCTATAGCATGAAGTTCCAACCATAAAAATCAACAAGTAAACCATCAAAACGATAGCCAATAAGCAATAGAACAATAGTCTAGGTTTACAAGTAAATTTCAACGGTTGAAAAGTGAGTAAATGATGAAAGAAAGTGAAGTTTGTTGCAGCCCTAATGGTTGTAACATTAAATTTATTACAACAATATAATCCTTGGATAAAAGAGGATTCCCTTAAGGCATAAGCAAGCTTATAACACTTAGAGAATATTCCAACTTGAACAAATACAATATATCTCAAAAGCACGTATGTCGATGCAATGATTTTATTTCCCCAATGCAAATTTAGATTAGTGCCTTGTCAATGGGTTATGGAGTCTTCTTGTGTAAGTTCAAATCTACTACTTCTCTAGGGGTGTAAGACATTTTACTCTCTAGAGAAAGAAAATCTAACCAGGTAAATCTAGGAGGGTGTAAGCCCTTTTACTTCTTGTAGCAAACTTTTGCAATAGCTTATCCAATAACAATTATGATGAATCTTGGTGGAGGGTGTATGCATGTTAGGGTCATAACCCACACATAGGTAGAACAATATATTCGGATGTAATAAAGGTCAATATTAATAAAGTCTTGCAATAAAATAGAATAAGTCGAATGTAAGAAGACCTAATAGAAGATTATGCTTCTAGAAGGATCTTCCTCTAGATGCTTCTTTTGATAGACATATTTAGTATAAATAGGAGTCAAGGGTATGAGAACCCTAGCTTGGAGATTATTGTAATAGAGCTCTACTTGACTGGAGGTTGCCCCCTCGAAGATGCCCGTGAACATTTCTCTCAGAATCAAAGTGTTATTTCTATTGTTATTCTTATATCATTTCAGTGTTATTGTGGTGATTGTTCTAGTTATATTACTGTTATTCTGCCATTTCTAGCATTTTATTTATGTTTTGCGTACTTTATATATATGGTATATTACAAGTGGTATCAGAGCACTTTCCTTGGCAGAAATTGTGGGTAAAAAAAATTTCAGGGTAGAGACGTATTATGGCATCTTTAAGCCACAGAGATCTGTAGTTACGCGCATAAACCTGTGGTTGAGGGATTCATACACGTAGGAAATACAATTGGTTATTAAGCGCACATATGTTGGCCACCCTTGTAACCCCTGTTGGTACCCCTTCGAGTGGTAGTGCATCAGACAACACCTATGTACGGATCGGTCTAGATTTCCTGAAGCCCTCTTTAGATAAACCGATCGGTCGCCTGACTGCTATAGTTCCATCGAGAACAACACTCAGGAAGATACTCTCTAGTACCTGGGTAGTCAGGTAGTACGGCTAAGGGTACGGTCTATCCTCCTTAGTTAGTTCCCTGAGATATTGGGTCGAGTACTATTGTTGGACCCCACACGTATATCAGAGAGCTATAGCACAGGGCAAACCCTTGTCTGTAGAACCCTTGGGGACAAAAACATAAACAAATTAAATTAGACAAGATCTATTTCCATGCAATTGTGTTCGAGTTGCCAAGTAACTACACATTTCTTCCTAGTTAAGAATTTGGGCATTTCATCACTGCAGTGTCTGGAAATTTTTTCACCATTATTTGAGAACTATTCCATTGGATTCATCTCTTCGCCCTTATCACATTCATACATATCATTTTTCGGAAAAAAAAATTACCCCACCCGCCCCTTTTCGGTTCCCCCGTCCTCATGGCCCATGCCCGTAGCCAAGACTTGGAAGCTCGCTTCAATACCTTGCAATCTAGTCTCAATGAGACCCAACAAGAACTGAAACAACTCAGTGCCAATGTTGTCACCATCAATACAACCATGAAGTCCTCAATGGAGGAAATCAAACAAGACTTGACCACCCAGCTTGAATATGTCTTTTCGACACTCTGCACCAAGCTGCATATCCCTACAGATAACTCTTCCTCTGACTCACCTCCACATATTGAAGGTGAACACTCCTCTCATTCTCATAACTTTTAGCACCATCACTTTCTACGTGACCTACACCTTTCGTGGGTGGATGTGACCAAATTTGATGGCTCGGACCCCACTGGTTGGGTAACCCGAATGGAACATTATTTCTCTTTATACAGCATTACAGATGACTTGGCCAAACTCTGGTATGGTGTTCTCCATCTAGATCAAGAACATTGGCAATGGTGGCAATGGAGAAAAACTTCTCGTCAAGGGTATATTGCTTGGACACACTTTGTGGCGGATCTTTGTGAACACTTTGACACTGACACCAACCATTTGGGCCATTTGACAAAGTTGAAACAATCAGGAACAGTTGAAGACTTTATAGTTTCCTTTGAGCACCTGGCTTTTCGGACAGAGGGCATGTTTGATGCCTTTTTTCTGAGAGTGTTTTATTAGTGGCCTCAAGGATGAGATTCGAGCCCATGTCCTCATGGCCCGGCCTCAGAGTTGGGTGGAGGCTACTAAAAGAGATAAAGAAGCACAACAGGTTGTATCTTCTCAAAACTGGAAACCCTCCTTTATCCCTCGCCCTAAAACAGTAAATCCCACTACTCCCTCCGCTCCACTAAAGATCCAAAAATTGACTAGGGTTGAAATGGTTGAACGCAAACTCAAAGGCATTTGTTATAATTGTGATGACAAATATTTCCCAGGCAACAAGTGTAAGGAACAAAATCTTTTGAAGGCCATTTCCGAGGATATTTCGGAAGAGGATGTTGAAACTCCCCTTGTGTCTCAGTCACTTGAAACCACTAACATAACCCCTCCCTCAGACCCTCTCGAAGTAGAACCGGTCATTTCCCTCAATGCTCTCACTGGCTTCTCCGCTCCCCAAACCCTCAAGCTAATTGGTTACATCAAGCATCGGAAGGTCATCATTCTGGTTGATAGTGGAAGCACCCATAATTTTATTCATTGTCGCATTGCCCAAGAAACCCATTGCTACATCCATGCCATCAATAATTTCCAAATCATGATGCCAATGGTGGCTCCATGAAATGTAGAGGGCATTGTGAAAATGTGTGTCTCCAAATTGTTGACTACCACCTGAAATCTCATATGTTTGCTATCGACATGGGCGGTTGTGACATTGTGTTAGGTGGAAACTGGCTAAGGACTTTGGGTCCCATTCTCATGGATTTTAAGTAATTAACCATGCAATTTGACCAGGAGGTCCACCAATATAAGTTTCAAGGCATCACCGCCGGTTCCCCTGAGATTAGTAGTTCCCATCGCATGGAAAAAATGCTCAAAAAAGGTCATTCTAGTGTTATTTCCCAACTCCATGCCATACAAGCAACAAAGACACCCTCAGTGCTGCAAGACCTCCAAGCCATCCTTTCTAAACATCAAGTGGTATTTTCCACTCCCCAGGGACTCCCACCTTCCCCTGGTGTTCATGATCATTCCATTCCCCTTGTACCCAGAAGCCTTCCTCCCAATATTCGTCTGTATCGTCACCCCTTTTCCCAAAAAAATGAAATTGATAAAATGGTCCAGGAACTCCTTAATGCAGGCGTTATCCACCCTAGTATGAGCCCCTATTCTTCTACTGTGATCATGGTCCTGAAGAAAGAAGGTTCTTGGCTAATGTGTCCTAACTTTCATGCCCTCATCAAACTTACCATTAAAGACAAATTTCCCATTCCTTTCATTGATGACCCCCTGGATGACTTTAGTGGCACTCAATTCTTTACTAAACTTGATATTCGTTTGGGCTACCACCAGATACATATGAAAGAGGAACACATTCCCAAGACTTCCTTTAGAACTCATGAGGGACACTATGATTGTTTGGTCATGCCCTTTGTCTTGTGTAATGCCCCCTCCACCTTCCAAAGCCTCATGAATCATGTCTTCCATCCTTTTCTCCATCATTTTGTCTTAGTTTTATTTGATTATATCCTCATCTATAGAAAAAACTGGATAGACCATCTTGCTCATGTGCATCGAGTTCTCCATCTAATCTCTCAGCACCAACGTTTCCTGAAATAGTCTAAATGTGCTTTTGGCGCCTCAGAAGTAGAGCACTTGTGTCATCTGGTTGGCAAGGACGGCGTCAGGGTGGATACTAAAAAGATTGAAGCTATGCAAGATTGGCCTCACCCAAATACTCTCAAAATCTTGCATGGATTTCTGGGCTTAACAGATTATTATCGCAAGTTTGTTAAGAATTATGGAAATATTGCGACACCTCTCACTGCTCTCCTAAAAAAGAACTCTTTCACTTGGACTCCAGACGTTGCTCAAGCTTTTCAAACCTTGAAGATGGTTATGTGCACCACTCCAGTCCTGGCCCTTCCTGGTTTCACAAATACCGTTGTCTTGGAATGTGATACTTCAGGCAAAGAAATTGATGTTGTCCTTATGCAAGAGGGTCGGCCTTTGGCCTTTACCAACAAGCAACTATCTGAAAGAAATCTGGGCAAATCGATCTATGAAAAGGAAATGTTGGTTATTCTACATGTCGTTGATCTGTAGCGCCCTTATCTATTGGGGCAACGCTTCCAAATTAAGACAGACTATCAAAGCCTCAAGTATTTTCTGGAACAACGCATTTCTTCCCCGGAGCAACAAAAATGGGTGACTAAGCTCTTTGGATATGATTATGAGATCATTTACAAGAAATGCAAAGATAATGTGGTTGCGGATGCACTTTCCCAAAACTATGAAGATGAAGGATCCCTTTTTTCTCTTTCCTTCATTGTATCGGATTGGCTCCAAGCCGTTCACCAGGAATGGCTACAAGATCCCAAAAGTTCGCATCTGATCCAACAATTGTAGTCCAATGCTCCAGCTTCCCCAGGGTACTCTTGGCTCCATGATGAGCTTCGATACAAAGGCCATTTGTATTTAAGTAAACAATCAAAGCTTAAATCCATGGTACTTTTTGAGCTTCATGCTACACCCACAGCGGGGCACTCTAGGTTCACCAAAACCTATGACAGGGTCAAACGTTTTTTTTTCTGGGATGGTATGAAACAGGACATTCATAATTTTTTCGTTGAATGTGATGTGTGTCAGTGCAACAAGGGAGAAACAGTTAAATCTTCGAGCACACTACAACTGCTTCCGATTCCACCTACTATTTGGAAGGATATCTCTATGGATTTTATTACAGGCTTGCCCAAATCGGGAAATAAATCAGTCATCATGGTGGTTGTTGATCGCCTTTCCAAGTATGCTCATTTATGCTCTCTTCAACACCCGTTTACAGCATCCACGGTGGCTCAAATTTTCATGGATCAGGTCTTCAAGCTTCATGGCATGCCACACTCTATAGTTTATGATTGTGACCCCGCTTTCACAAGAAATTTTTGGAAAGAACTGTTCAAGCTACAAGGCACCCAATTGCATCTCATCACAGCTTATCATCCCCAGACTGATGGTCAAATGGAAGTTGTCAACAAGTGTTTGGAAACATATTTGAGGTGTTTCGCCTCAAAAAAGAAAAATCAGTGGGCTCAATGGTTACCCCTAGTTGAATGGTGGTACAACACTTCATACCATACAGATACACGCATGACTCCTTTTGAAGCGGTATATGGACAAAAGCCACCTTCAAGTCTCTCATACTTATCTGGTGTCTCGAAGGTCCAGGCGGTTGACCAAACACTTACAGTTCAAGAGGCTATTCTTTGTACCCTCAAAGAGAATTTGGTCATGGCACAGAATCGCATGAAGCAATAAGCAGATCAAGGTCACTCTAAACGTCAATTTGCAGAAGGGGATCAGGTGTTTCTTCAACTGCAACCTTACAATCAAAATTCCCTCAAGGCCGAGCATTGTCCGAAGCTAGCACCCAAATTTTATGGTCCTTATACCATTCTCAAGTGTGTGGGACAGGTGGCCTATTAGTTAGCTTTGCCCAGTCATTCGAAGCTACATCATGTTTTTCATGTTTCATGCTTAAAGAAGGTGATTGGAACTAAGTGTCAAATTCAAACCAACCTTCCCGAGTTAGCCAAAGAAGGATCCATTTGGCTACAGCCACAAGAAGTTTTCGACCAGCGTGAGTGTTGCCTATGGCATAGAACCATCAAGGAAGTGTTAGTCCAGTGGAAAGACACAACTCTAGCAGATGCCACTTGGGAACCAGCTACCATTCTGCAGCAATTTCCACATCTCAAGCCTTGAGGACAAGGTTGTTTTTAAGGGGGAGGACATGTTAGGATCCTAAACCACACATAGGTAGAACAATATATTCGGATGTAATAAAGGTCAATATTAATAAGGCCTTGCAATAAAATAGAATAAGTCAAATGTAAGAAGACCTAATAGAAGCTTTTGCTTCTAGAAGGATCTTCCTCTAGATGCTTCTTTTGATAGACATATTTAGTATAAATAGGAGTCGATGGTATGAGAACCCTAGCTTGGATATTATTGTAATAGAGCTCTGCTCGACTCAAGGTTTCCCCCTCGAAGAGGCCCGTGAACATTGCTCTCAGAATCAAAGTGTTATTTATGTTGTTATTCTTATATCATTTCAGTGTTATTGTGGTGATTGTTCTGGTTATATTACTGTTATTTTGTCATTTCTAGCATTTTATTTCTAATCTGCATACTTTTTATATTTGGTATATTACAATGCCCTTATACTACTCTAAGGGTTTAGACAAGGATCACAATGAAACAAGAAAGAAACCCCAACAAAATGCATAAATTCCTTACTAAGTCTAATAAAATAGAAAGATAAACCCTTATCTACCAAGAACATTCCATCAAAATGGAAAATACAAGCCTCCAAGAGATTGTGAACCACTTGAGCTCCACAAGACAAGTACCAACCATCCAAATAACATCAAAGAGAGAGATATGTGATTTTCCCAAGAGGGGCAGAAATTTCATCCAAGTCTCTCACTCAAGAGAGAGTGAGTTATGATAAAAATGAAATGAAATGAAATGGTATTTATTTATACAAGACCTCAATAATATGTTTGTACACATAATATTAGATTAAACCACAAAACAAAGGGGCAACCCATTTGTTTTTCCCCTTTACAAATTTATTTATTTTTTACAAAAAAGAAAACCCTAAATGTGATGTCAAGCCCTAATTGGGTGACGTTTTGGCACTTTTGGGAAGTCGTTGAGCTTGGAGAGGAATTCATTGGACCATCAAAAGGTGTCAATTCTCTAAGAAGTCATCACCACCACCATCAAACCCTAGCCCTAGTCAAGACTTCAAGCCCAAGAAGTGTGACGTAAGGCCTCCAAAGGCAAGTCATTGGGATAGAAAGGGCTAGGTGTCAACCTCCAAGGTGTCATATATTTCCTCCAAAGGTAACATCCATCATCTTGTAGCTCCCAGTGTGTGGGTCATGGCATCCAACCTATGGGCTTCATGCCCCAATGAAGGCCTAAGCTAGGCTTGTTCCTCCAAATCGTCCACCAAGAAAGTTCTTACAAAGACAAATGAGTGTGCCCTCCAAGGGTCTCGAGTCAAATGTACCATGGCAAGTAAAATAACATTTAATATAAGAGCCACCTAAACATGTGCATCAAAAATACCTTCTCAAATTAAACAGGTTCTCAAAGACCCTATGCAACTTTCCAAGTTTAGGTATGGGAGGTTTGTCAAGGTGACCTATTGGGTGAGTTTTTCCTCAAGTCAAGGAGTGTTTCCTAGGTGGACCCTCTCTAAGTCATGTAAAGAATATGGGGTTGATGAGGGTAAGACTTTTGTGCATGGGGTTCATGACATACAAGGGTTCGTATTGTCTCATTTATGGGTGCCTTTGTAGAAGGTGTGTTGCACCTTCGTTTTCAATACAACCTTTTTCCAAACCCATTTATTTTCCATTAATTAATTAAAGACCAGAACAATTGGGTACTACAATTGGGTAACTTAAAACTTGAAAGGAGTACCACAATTTCACTTGAAGCACAAAGTGCCATATGCATGGAAACAAAGGGACACTGCATGCATGTATACACCTCAACAAGTGGGAAATCTACATAATGTGAAATTGTTTTTGCAGGTCTTCAATTCTTTTAAGAGAAATGTTTCGTTGTTCTCAAGGCCTCTTTGGGAAAGCATATAGAAGGCTAAAATTTTGTCTTTTATCTTTTTCCATCTACATTCCCTCTGGGCCTTTAGCCCCTTCTTCCCATGAAATGAGGTACAATCCCTTCTTAGGTCAGTATACCCAAATATCCCAAAAGAAAAGGAGAGGAAAATGATGAAGTGTCAAAAAACAATAAGTATGATCAAGAATGGTACAATGACTCATCAATGAGACCACCCAGTAGAAAACCTTTCCCCCGGGGTGATCATTTATTAGGGCACAATGTCAACCACAAAGGTGAAATAAGGCAAAGACCATAATTCTCAAGTAGACATTCTATAATAAAAAACAACTTTAAATGCAACATACTCAAATTCTCAAGTATTAAAGTGACACTTACCACAATACCTGACTTGTACCTCATGGAGCAATAGCCATTGTCTTCTGGAAATAAGTTGATGTGGTGAATGCCATCATGATGAATCAGAGAAGTATGGTGATGAAGCAGGCATTCATATGTGTAAGTGGACATCACAAGTCAATCCATCCCTCTGCACTCCATGTCTGCAACCTAAGGGCCTTGAGACATCATCTCCTTAGTTATCCCTAGAAATAGGGATAACATATGGATCCTACTTGGGGACATGTACTCATCGTAGAGTGAATGAGAACCTCAACATATCATGGTTCGGCCTATGCCTACACACTCTGAAACAACAAATTGTAAAATCTAGGGTGCTCCACTCGCCCTTTGCTCATATAATCAAAACCCAAAACTTCCAAATTGACAACTAATTCTAGAAAAGAAAATTATGCAGTTTCATATAATATGATGAAAACAAAATATGTAAATCACTAATGCAGGTAGAGAAAAATGAAAATTAGAAATGAAATGCAACTAAACTATCATGATAAATCGAGATGCAAATGCAAGAAAGCGAGATGACCTACCTACATACTTGGGGCCTGAGGCCCATGGTGATCAAATGTTGTGGATGTCAAGTGAAATCGTATAGCCATCGCAACTAGATGATCATCTCATCAAGCTATCTCCCATTGTGCTTAACTGTGAAATACAACAAAGATAAGTGAAGCACATAATAATCATGAGCATAAATAGACTTATAATCAATCATGAAATGAAACTCATGGAGATGGGTGGATGGTAAAAAATACTGTTGGGAAAAGAAACAAGAAGCCTGATCACCCCAAAAATCCTACCTGAAAGAATAGCCACATGCCCGATAAATCCATCTCTAAAGAGGGATACCATGCATAGACAACATCTCATCTTCATCTTCACTTATCACTTCATTGCTTCCTTAGGACTTAGAGGAAATAAGAGATCGGAAGAAAACCATATGGTTTCCCAAAAATGAAGATAAGAGGTGAGGGACAACCTCATGTCTGGAGACAAGAAATTGTTGCCTCTTCTTTTGTAAATCCTTTCAAGAAACCCTGGAATGAAAAGGATTAAATTATGTAATGCGATTTTCTGACAAATCTGGGCTGGCCATGACCTGGTGCCTATGAAAATCTAAGTACGAAGGTGTTTGGAAATATTCATAGAAAAAATCAGAGTCGCAAATAGTATATTCATCACAACTCTCAAGGGATGGTTGAGAGTCATCCTGAGTATATTGTGACAACTCATCCTCAAATGGATGGAATAAGTTTTTGACCATATTATCATCGGTCTATCAGGAATATGAATTATATGCACGTGGAGACCAGCTCTCTGAAGATGAAAATTCAACCCTTTTCACATGAGAACCACCCTCAATGTTGTAAACATGAATTCTATAAAAAATGAAGCAACTTGCATCCCATCTATGTCTCCCAACTTCTATGAAATCATCAATGTGTTGATCAACTATGTTTGAGAGACCCCCCATGAAAACACCTACATATTTTAGACTAATCACTTCTTCATCTTTATGTGCAACATGAAAATTGGGCTGAAAAACTTCATCTTCATCAAGCAGGATTATGGACACAGATGTCTCATTCGGGTCTTCATCATTGAGACCTTCTTGAGGACTTTCTTCATGGGTGTGTTCTTCAAGTGCTTCTTTTGTAGGTGGTGGGAGATACTCTTCCTCAATTTCACATTTTCCAACTTTCGTCTTTCCATCCACTGGAAAACCTTCTTTGTAAAGGGTATCTTTGAGCTCTTGGAAAGTAGCCTGCAAATCCTAAGTAGTTGGGCCATAATACTTGAGAAATTGTTCAACTATATTTGTAGAAGACTAGATACTTTTCGGATCACATGAGTGTGCAAGCCACTTCCTTTTACTTGATTTGAGAGAAGATACAAAAAATTTCATTAGTACATATCCATGCAATACATTTATACTTGAGGCATACTTCATATCATTCACAACATGGGTGACTGCTAGAGTTGGGTCACCACTAAATTTTGGGAAACTTGCTATCCACTTTGTAGAACAATAATTTGGATATCCAGGGATATTCTGAATATCAATAGAAGGGTATACCTTATGGAATGCACATGGTAAATCTTGTGATGCCATGGTTCCATTATCTACGGTGTCATTTAAATAGAGTCGCCATATGAACTTAGCGTCCATCAAAGGAGGGAAAGGGAAAATGAACCTCCCTAAAGTGGGGACTCTATGCAAGCTAGGGGTAAAGGCTTTGGGAAAAGCTTGCAAAAATATCATTAGGGATCGAAAGAGGATTCAAAATCCTCCTCAACAACGATGCCAAAATGTTATCGCATTGATTGTAGGTTAGGAAAAGCCCGACCCAGTCTAAGAAAGTGAGACAAATGTTAGAGTATCTACCCACTGTCACCTTATATAGACACTACCCTCGCTTTAATGATGATGAAAATCACCACAAGGGGGGAATCCTTGTGCCCTAGGGGTATTGAGATGGAAAGTGAAGTGATTGAAGGTGAAACCCCTATAGGTCAAGTTAGGAAGTGAATAAGGGCTTGAAAAAGAGTCTTGTTGATAAGGGTAGGATGTCAGAGTATAGTGTACCTGTAAAAAAGAGTTGTACCTGCCCAGAAGAAGAAAAATGATTGAGATAGAAGCCCAAGATTTAAAGGGACAAGCAAGTGAAGATTTTTGTCCTATATTACAACATTAATATATATATATATATATATATATATATATATATTATTGTATAATTAACCATCAAAAGTACCAAATATTTAGAGGACAATCAAGTACTAAACATGTAGATATTTTTCCAATATTTAAGCACGAACTTTGACGTTGAAATAGGGCTGCCAAATGAAGTTATTAGAATATTATTAGGACAGCCTTATGTAGCAAACAATTGCTACAACAACAAGTTCTAACCATAAAAATCAGCAAGTAAATAGTAAAAAAGATAGCCGATAAGCAATAGAACAATAGTCTAGGTTTACAAGTAAATTTCAACGGTTGAAAAGTGAGTAAATGATGAAAGAAAGTGAATTTGTATACAGCCCTAATGGTTGTAGCATTAAATTTATTACAACATTAGAATCCTTGGCTAAAATAGGACGCCCTTAGGGCATAAGGAAACTTATAACACTTAGAAAATATTCCAACTTGAACAAATACGATATCCCTCAAAATCATGTATGTCAATGCGATGATTTTATTTCTCCAATGAAAATTTATATTAGTCCCTTGTCAATGGGTTATGGAGTCTTCTTGTGTAAGGTTAGATATACTACTTCTCTAGGGTTGTAAGCCTTTTACTCCCTAGAGCAAGCAAATCTAACAAGACAAATCTAGGAGGGTGTAATACCTTATACTTCTCCTAGCAATCTTTTGCAATAGCTTATCTAATAAAAATTATGATGAATCTTGGTGGAGGGTGTATTCCCTTATACTCCTCTAAGGGATTAGACAATAATTACCATGAAACAAGAAAGAAACGCCAACAAAATGTAGAAATTCCTTACCAATTCCAAGAAAACATAAAGATAAACCCTTATCTACCAAGAACATTCCATCAAAATGTGAAAGACAAGCCTCCAAGAGATAGCGCACCACTTTCACTACACAAGACAAGTACCAAGAATCCAAATAACATCAAAGAGAGAGATATTTGATTTTCCCAAGAGGAGCAAAAATTTCAGTCAAGTCTCTCACTCAAGAGAGTGAGTTATGATAAAAATGAAATGAAATGGTCTTTATTTATAGAAGACCTCAATAATATGTTTGTCCACATAATCTTAGGGTAAACCACAAAACAATGGGGGTGACCCCTTTGTTTTACCCCTTTACAAATTTAATTTGATTTTTACACAAAAGAAAACCCTAAATGTGACATCAAGCCCTAACTGGGTGACGTTTTGGCACTTTTGGCAAGTCGTTGAACTTGGAGAGGAAGTAGTTGGGCCTCCAAAGGCCATATCTCCATGGTGCAAGGGCTTCACTCCATAAAAATGTGTCAATCCTCCAACAAGTCATCACCACCACCATCAAACCCTAACCCTAGTCAAGACGTCAAGCCCAAGAAGTGTGATGTAAGACCTCCAAAGGCAAGTTGTTGGGTTAGAAAGGGTTAGGTGTCAACCTCCATGGTGTCATCCCTTGCATACAAAGGTAATTTCCATCATCTCTCAACTTCCAGTGTGTGGGTCATGGCATCCAACATGTGGGCTTCTTGCCTCAATGAAGGCCCAAGCTAGGCTTATTCCCCCAAATCATCCACCAAGCAAGGTCCTGCAAAGACAAATGAGTGCACCTTCCAAGGGTCTTAATTCAAATGTATCATGGAAACTAAAATCACATTTAATACAAGAGCCACCTAAACATGTGCATCAAAACTACCTTCTCAAATTAAACAGGTGCTCAAAGACCCTATGCAACTTGCCAAGTTTAGGTATGGGAGGGTTGTCAAGGTGACCTATTGGGTGAGTTTTTCCTCAATTTAAGGAGTGTTTCCTAGGTGGACCCTCTCTAAGTCATGTAAATAATATGGAGTGGATGAGTGTAACACTTTTGGGCATGGGGTTCATGAAATACAAGGGTTCATATTGTTTCATTTATGGGTGCCTTTGTAGGTGTGTTGCACCTTCATTTTCAATGCAACCTTTTTCCAAACTCCATTTTCGTGCATTTGTCATTAATTAATTAAGTCCAGAACAATTGGGTAACTTAAAACTTGAAAGGAGTAACACAATGTCACTTGAATTTAGAGGTACACAGAGTGCCATATGCATGGAAAGAAAGGGACATTGCCTACGTGTACACACCTCAACAAGCATGACATCTATATAATGTGAAATTTCTTTTGCAGGTCTTCAATTATTTTAAGAGAAACGTTTCATTGTTATCAAGACCTATTTGGGTGAGAATATAGAAGGCTAAAATTTTCAATTTTATCTCTTGCTAGCTACATTCCCTCTGGGATTTCATCCCCTTATTCCCATGAAATGAGGTATAATCCCTTCTTGGGTGACTACACCTAAAAATACCAAAAGATAAGGATACAAAAAGGATGAAGTGTAAAAAATGATAAGTATGATCAAGAATGGTACGATGACTCGTCAATGAGACCACCCAGTAGCAAACCTTTCCCCAAGGGTGATCACTTACTAGGGCACAATGTCAACCACCAAGGTGAAACAAGGCAAAGAGCATAATTTCCAAGAAAATGTTCTATAATCAAAATCAACTTTAAATGCAACATACTCAAATGCCTCAAGCATTAAAGTGACACTTACCACAATACCTTACTTGTACCTCATGGAGCAAGACCCATTGTGTTCCGGAAACAAGGTGATGTGGTGAATGATATCATGTTGAATCGAAGAAGTATGGTGGTGAAATGCTTCTTCATCTATGTAAGTGGACACCACAAGTCAATACATCCCTTTTCACTCCATGTCTGCAACTTGAGGGCCTCGAGACATCGTCCCCTTAGTTATCCCTGGAAATTGGAGATAACACAATCGAAACAAAGGGGGAAGATACTCAAGTGCCTTTTTTTCCTAGTCATTTTAATTCCCCTCCCCATTATTTGTCTCAAACAATCAATAAAGTGTTCTTATGAAGTGTCAAACATTCAATCCAATGTAGGTTCCAGATCCCCCTCTTCCTAGGGTTATTTTCACCTCACTTCACAATCCTTACTTAATGAATGAGGTGTGCATTATTTCTATAGTTCCTTCATTACAAATTTGACTTACCTATTTTTTTTGGTTGGTTGGGGTTTAAGTTAGTCCTAATTTTTTCTTTCATTGGTGAACAAGACCCTTGTGCCCACAATGATTGACCTAATACTCCCATCCCAATAGGTAAGCCCCCTTGAATAGTCTTATTTATATCTTATCCCTCACAACATTATATTCCCCTCACTTCTCCAACTTGCCACAAAGAGAAGGTTTGAATGGAAGTGCAATTAAGGCCCTATTATTATGGGACCAACCTATATTCCTACCTATAAGTGAGGTGTAACATATTGATACAAAGGAACAAAGGAAAGAAGGGATGTATCAATTTTTAGTGTCAAAGTATGGAAGCACAAGACTTATTATATAGGGCCCACTAAGAGACATAAATATAAATAAACAACCAATAATGAGGAGGTTTGGGTGAACGAGAATAGTTGTCCCTAGAACCACCTTCCTTCCTTTAAGGCTCCCTTCATATGAATCCCTTGACAAGATGAGAAGGTTATTAGAATGGATTTCTCACCATGCATCTTATTCCTAGGATGGATTAATTAAACTAAGTATAGGTGCCACTCTTCTTATATCAATTGATCAAGGACCTGAGTCTCGTTTTCATTCAATCAACAACAATAACATTGGTGGGACAAATGATCTAGGAGGATTTTTTCTACAACAAAAAAAGGGGCCTTGACTTTATTCTACCATGGTAGAACCAAGTAATAATGGGTCTCATAATCACACTTGCCTCGGGTTCTAGGACTTCGAGCTTGAATGGGGAGATTGAATTTGACACTAAAGCATTTATTTTTCCAACATGCACATTAAATTGATGGGCATAATACGTAGGATAAAATTATATTGCGGTGTGGCCTAGCATGTAAATAAATAAAGGTCATGAGAACTTTTCCCCACCTTTCAAATGCAAAGTCCATCTCAATTCCTCTAGCCACAATAATGTTCCTGCTATTCTTGTAGCTACTAAGATGTCCCAGTTTGCTAAGCCCTTAAACTTGAAAACATATTTTCTCGTAAAAAAGAAAGACAAATAGATAGATAAATAGATAGATAGATAGAGAAAGTACCCCCATAGTTATGTATCAAATTCCTCCAAAAAAGAGTAAGAGAGAAGGGACCAAGGAATCCCAAAAACTTGGTCCTTCTCCTTTACCATGCCATTGGGGAGTAATGAAACAATAAATTTTTCTTATGGCCCTAGCTGACCTTCTAAAAACTTCAAAAACAATTTGACAAGAATGATATGTCACACCCTTCCTTTCTATAAGACATATTATATCTTCTATCTTAAGGGATAATTCTCTCTCTTCCTTCTAATCTCAAAAGGACCCTCAATAGGCTAATTAGTGGAGTGTGATCTCCCTTAAATCATGGGTCCCTCCCTCCCATCCACACTTCTCATTAGTATAACTTATTCATTTTTGTAGTAACAAAAATTCTAGTTCGAATGCACCCTTAAGTTGAAATAGGGAGAGATCATTTCTTTCCTTCTTTTCAATATGAAATTTGAAGATTGATTGAGTACATCCTCTATTCACTTAATGAGAAAATGGTATTCTCTCATTCATAAGGTGCTCAACCAAAGGGGTGTTTTGGATTAACACACCATACTAATGAGATATTTAGGTGGTGAACATTTCCTTCAAAACCCCATCTTTACTTTAGAGCCCTCCCAACATTCAATTCATTGATACTCAACCAATGTAATGGTATTAAATAATATATTTGCATTTAAATTAAGGAACTTGTGATCAGTCCATGTTTTAGCGAACAAACTATAACAATTAATTTATATAATCCTTAAAGTTCACCCCCCTTTACCTCTATAAAGATACTTGATTTGCGCTTATAGAGGTTTGAGCTTGGAAGGTCGTTTGTTTCTTCTACTTGTTAAGTGGATGTGATTACAAGTAGAAGTGTGACAGGATAATGCAGATTTAATGGTGGTTTCCAGTTTTAGGCTATCGATGATGGGTGCTAGTTTCCTTAGATTTTCTTAGGGGTACACTATAGTGATTCTTATGAGACTGGTGTACAGAGGTGGCCTGGGATGGTAGCTACAATGCTTACTATGTTTTCCTTTTTCTTTCTTCTAGATCCTTTTGGCCAGGTGGGGCCTTTTTCTGTTATTTTCTAGATAGACTTTTGCTTATCCATCGAAGACTTTTTGCTATTTTTGGCCTTTTCCGCTGCAGTGGCCTTAATGATGCAAGACACTATGAAGTGACCAGCCTGCTTCCCTCATACTCCAGCCATTAATCCTTATGTATTAAAAACCTTCGTTGTATGTGGGTTAGTGCAGACTAACTACAGTGGTTGCTTACTATACTCCTAAGTGGCATGCGTACACTAGTTATTGGAAGCTTCTAATGGATCATGAGGTCAGTGCACTCATGGGTGTGGTTGACGAGGATATTTGGAGCGAAGCTGTTTTATTCACCTCGATGGATGAGATGAGTAGGGGTACAAGCATTAATCCTACACCCGTGGTTGGAATTAAACTACCACTTGTGACTTCAACGGAGTTCCCTATGCAACTTAACACTTTCTCGGAGCATAACCACCACATTTGTCGGGCTTCTACGTCTTTTACAAACGAAAGTATGGTCCCTACTCTGTATTCTGGTGTGAAGGCGTTAGGAACTGCACTAAGCTTAGAGAAAAATATATTGGAGTGAAGGAAAGTCAGACTTCTCTAGAGGCTAGAATGAACCCCTCTGGAAGGTCGTCACTAAACCACAGGGGGGGCGGAGTTTCTTGAGAGATCAAGGTCTTACTATCCGCAGAGAAAAAGTGTGGAAACCCAAAAGATGAAGAGAAGGATGGTTATGGGAGCAGATGTAGGGCTTGAGGAGTCCTACAACCTTGCACTTTGCGCCTTGATAGGGATGCTATCATACCGCTCCATGTGTACTCAGCATATCTCCGACTAGATGCAGAATACTTGGGTTCCATTGCTGGGGTATTCTCCATAACTTATGTCATTTCCAAGAGGCTGGTATAGATTTATTTTTAAAAACTCGGAAGACTCTCTTTTAGTCTTAGAGAATTTTTGGGTTTTTGAGGGTAGCAGTCTGATGCTAAAACGTTGGTGAGTTTGCTTTGACCCTGTCTTGGAGTATTTTAGCTTTGGCCACCTATGGGTACTCTTACCAGGCCTACTCCTACAACTTTAGAATGCCAAGGCGTTGGAGGCTATTGGCAATGAAGTCGGTCATTTCATCAAGGTGGATGAGTTGTCCCTACAATTGCCTTATAAATGTATGGTTCAGGTTCTAGTTAAAATTGATATACATGTTGGCCTTCTGGAGTCTCTTGAAATAGAATGGAGGGGTTTCAACATGAAGCAGAGATTGGACTACCTGGGTATCCCATTTTGGTGCACACTCTGCTGAAGAATGGGGCATTTAAGAAGGGATTGTCGGCACACTATGGTGGAATCAGCCTTGGAGGATACTATGATCGAGAAGTTAGATGAGCATTTTTATCCAGGAGTGGACTCACAAGACTTTGAAGACTCCACACCGACGACAATGGAGACCAATTCTTAATAGTTTAAAGATACCTTTGTGGTTAAGTTAAAACTCCACTTCCCTTCTATTTATTTGTCATTATCGGCTTGGGAACGGGACCATTTGGATAGCTCTTATTTGTCGAACTTGGTAACTTCTCCTATTTCCCCTCCCGGGAAAGGTTCTTTATCAGAACCTTTAGTTTTAGTGTCCTTAGAAGGTAGGGAAGGGACTCAAAATGTTCACTTACCCATCTTGGAGCTAGTGACAACTCGAGAACCCACATATTCGCCACTTGAGGGAACCAAACTATGGTGATCATTCGCTTGATAGAGTGCTAACTACCCTGGTTCCATCCTACAAAGAGGCCTCTAGTCCCATTCCTCTACCTACTTATTTGGGGAGGGAAGTTACCTATAGAGTCGGGTCTAGTGGTGATCATGGGGTGGAAACCAGTGAAGGGGAGGGAATTGGGAAATATTTTGCATGGTCAAGAGGTTTGGGGTATGAATTCTCCCTCATCAAAACTAGGAGTGCACGGAAGAAAGTCGGGACTAACTCTACAGTTTTTGCACAACATCTTACATCCAACATTGATCTTGGGGCGCTTAGAGGCATGAAAGCCATAGAAAGGGCCAAATCATGGTACTCATCTCCTTAAATTTCATAGGGGAAGGAGGACCCCTTAAAACTATATCCCTACATAGATTATTCACAAAAACACTTCCAGACATTATCTTCCTGCAAGAAACATTGGTAGCCGAGGAAAAGGTTAGACTCTTCATGTACTCTCTCCATCTTGAGTGGTTGATCTGTGATGTCATCTCAATAGGGAAGTCTAGGGGACTTCTGGTGACCTGGGACCCAAAAAAAAATGATTTAGTTCCCTTCTTAAGTTGTGGTGACATTTTTGACAGGTACACGCTTAGAAGATAAAAAATTGATCACTCTATTAAATGTCTATGGCTCGTGCACAGAGAGAAAGTTGTTTTAGGAAAAGGTGGATGGTAGGGGTATGCTAGCTCACAGAGATATGATCATAGTTGGTGATCTAAATTTTATGGTCAGTGCAAAGGATTTATGGGGTGACTCGACACATTTGGACCTATTGGCGGATTTTTTTAAAGATCTCTTTTTAAAAAATTAACTAGTTGAAATCCTACCAGTTGATGCGGTTCCTACGTAGCGCAATGGAAGGACTAGACGGGATGAAATCTCATAGATACTTGACAAGTTTTATGTCTCAGAGGACCTCATTTCCACCACTGGGAGATACCGGTCCTCGGTAGCTTATCCATATGTTTCTGATCATGCTCTTGTTCTTTTACAATTGGGTTTTAACACAAATTATGTTGCTCATCCTTTTAAATTAAATTTGTTATGGTTGCGAGATGAAGAGTTTTCCATGTTAGTACAAGAAGTGTGGAATGATCCTCTTTTTTTTTAGGAAGTCGGGGCACAGAGGAGATTAGTTGGGAAAGTAAAACAGCTAAAACATCAGGTTAAGACATGGGAAAAAGAAAAAATGTTACAGAATCAATTAGTCTTTAAAAAGATTGAGGGGGATTTAGATTTTCATTACAAGCAGAAGTCAAAAGGTTGGTCGAGCATAGAGTCGGATATCCATCTAAAGACTCTAGAGACAAAACGAAATAAGTATCTCCTAGCAGAATAGGAGCTATGGTGTCAGAGGAGCAGGGCAATATGGATCAAAATTGGTGACAAGAATAACAAATGTTTTCATCAGTTTGCAAGTCACACAAGGAACAACAAGCACATTTGGGAGATCAAGGACAAAAACGGTATGGTCCACACAGGTCAGGAGGCTTTGAAGAAAGAAGCTACTAGATTTTTCAACAGTTTCTTTGAGGACATGGTACAAAACACCATCGTGAAACAAGTTGCCACAATAAGATTCTATCCTCGCCTATTCAATGAAGAGGATGTTATTTCTCTTGAAAAACCTTGTACCATAGAGGAAACTCGTGAGGTTCTAAAAGGTTTTGCAAAGGAAAAGAATCCATTGCATGATGGGTGGATGGTTGAATTTTTCATTCATTTCTTCAATTTGGTCGAGAAATATTTGTTGGAAGCAGCTGAAGAATACAGGAAACGAGGTGAGGTTATCAAATCCCTCAATTCAACTTTCATATCATTAATACCGAAATTCAATAAACCCACCTCCTTTGGAGATTTTAGACCGATCACGTTGTGCAATTTATGTTATAAAATTATTGCAAAACTCATTGCAATAAGGATCAGACCTATTCTTTCTCGATCCTTATCTGATGAAAAAATGGGGTTTCTAAAAGGAAGACATATTCTAGATTCAGTTGGCACATCCCAGAAGTGGTATAGATTTATTTTTAGAAACCCAGAAGACTCTCTTTTAGTCTTATAGAAGTTTTGGGTTTTTGAGGGTAGCAGTTTGATGCTAAAACATTGGCGAGTTTGCTTTGACCCTGTCTTGGAGTATTTTAGCTTTCGCCACCTATGGGTACTCTTACTAGGCCTACCCCTACAACTTTAGAATGCCAAGGCATTGGAGGCTATTGGCAATGAAGTCGGTCATTTCATCAAGGTGGATGAGTTGTCCCTACAATCGCCTAATAAACATATGGTTCGGGTTCTAGTTAAAATTGATATACATGTTGGCCTTCTGGAGTCTCTTGAAATAGAATGGAGGGGTTTCATCATGAAGCAGAGATTGGACTACCTAGGTATCTTGTTTCGGTCCACACTCTGCTAAAGAACGGGGCATTTAATAAGGGATTGTCAGCACACTATGGCGGAATCGGCCTCGGAGGATACTATGATCGAGAAGTTAGATGAGAATTTTTATCCAAGAGTGGACTCACAAGACTTTGAAAACTCCACACCGGCGATAATGGAGACTAGTTCTGAACAGTTTAAATATACCTTTGTGGTTAAGTTAAAACTCCACTGCCCTTTTATTTATTTGTCATTATCATCTTTGGAACGGGACCATTTGGATAGCTCTTATTTGTCGAACTTGGTAACTTCTCCTATTGCCCCTCCCGGGAAAGGTTCTTTGTCAGAACCTTTAGTTTTAGTGTCCTTAGAAGGTGGGGAAGGGACTCAAAATGTTCACTTACCCATTTTGGAGCTAGTGACAACTCGAGAACCCACTTATTCGCCACTTGAGGGAACTAGCATCGTTCATGGGTTTAGAGAACCAAACTATGGTGATCATTCGCTTGATAGAGTGCTAACTACCCTGGTTCCATCCTACAGAGAGGCCTCTAGTCCCATTCCTCTACCTACTTATTTGGGGAGGGAAGTTACCTATAGATCCGAGTCTAGTGGTGATCCTGGGGTGGAAACCAGTAAAGGGGAGGGAATTGGGAAAGATTTTGCATGTTCGAGAGGTTTGGGGTATGAATTCTCCCCCATCAAAACTAGGAGTGCACGGAAGAAAGTCGTGACTAACTCTACAGTTTTTGCACAACAT
>ML854669.1:39455-50167 GCA_009831015.1 Picea engelmannii | reverse complement strand
CATGGCAAGGAAAGGCATGGATTGGCATGGCAAGTCAAGGAAAGGCATGGTATGGCATGGCATGGCAAGGAAAGGAAAGGTAAGGCAAGACAAGGTAAGGCAAGGCAAAGTAAGGGAACGCAAGGAAAGGAAAAGGCAAGGCAAGGCTAGGACAGCAAGGTAAAAGGAAAGGCAAGGCTAGGAAAGCAAGGCAAGGAAAGGAAAGGAAAGGCAAGGATAGTCATTGATTACATACTTTGTTGTGGACTCCCCATCCACTCGGCAGCTTGCCCATTCATCCATGGAGTTTCCTACCTTGGAATTCACACATGTGGAGTGGTTGCATGCATGTACATTCTTGGAGGGAACATTCCATGTGGACACTTGGCATTTGAATTGGCTTGATGCCTATTTTTGGTGGTGTGTCCCCTTCATGAGCATTATTTGGTGCATACTACTACTACTTTTGGATGATGGTGAATTGTTTTGGAGAGGCTAATGTCCACATGTTGTAACATGGTCAACTATGGATTGAGGAGAGATCTAACTAATCCATTATCATAATATTGATTTGACTTGTCATGGAGTTAGTTAGCAAACAATAATATTTTATTGTATAAGAGAAGAGACTCACTCTACAAAGGAGAGTCCTCTCTCCCCATTGTAAAGGGTGGAGAATTTGGGTATTTAGGAGCTATCCTCTTGGGTTACATTGTAGAACATTTTGGAAAGCTTAATGGAGAATTTGAGGTATATTTTCATTTGATATGAGTCTTTATTGTGCACTCATATTTTATGTGTTGATTTTGTATTAAGAAACCTTGTAACATGTTTTGATTTTCATTATAATGAGCCATGCTTCATTTTGGATAGAGTAATGTGAGGTTTGAACTCTCTTATTTATATTGTGATTATGTTAGCCTGCATGATTGTTATTATTGGTTCCTGGAGTCTTAACTAGGATGGGTCTTCAATCTTTTTTCAAATTTAGGCAATGAGAACCATTAATTGTGTATGGATTTAGAACTTAAAAATATTTTCCACCATAAGATATTTGTTAATGTGTAACACAAATATTTATAATAACTTTAGAAAAAAATAACTATTCTTACTTACATAGACTTCATTAACACTTTAAAAAGTAATTAATCAAATTAAATAAATTAATACATGCATGCACATAAAATTCATACATTCATCAACATAAAATGCAGAAGCAATGAGATTCATAAAAAATGTGCCATGAAATGTGTGTGTGTGTGTATTCAACATCGTCTAAATTGAACATTTTTTACAAAATGGCCCTCGTGCCCAATTTACAAAATGGTAGCACGTGTCCTAACATAAAAAAACAACCATATGGTGGCCTAGATACAAAATAGTAGTCATTGGTCACTCATTGGCCACTGCCACCCTCTCCACCCTTGGGAGAATCCTGGAAATCGATCTTTCTTCTCTTTTTTGAAGAATCACCTCAAGTGGTTTTGGGTCTGGGCGTGATTCGTCGCTCTGTATACTGCACAAAGAAAAAACATTGTTACAATTTTTTTCCACAATGAATTAAAATACTTACAAAATGATACTTTGTAATTCAACATAACACAACTCATCGCGGATGGTACTAACAATCGTGAGGGTGTTACCCTCCTCCGCGACCCTAATCTCCCATTGATGCCACCCTGCGTCAATTACAAGGATCAAATCATGAAATTTAAAAAAAATATGAATAAAATCAATTGCATTCATGACACATAAAAATTTATCATCAACACATTATCTCATTGTGAATATATCGGGCCTCGATGGAGAGTCATTGACAGGTGGAGCATTCGACTATACAACCTACTCCAACGAAACCTCTACTATGGCAGCCTCGATGGATGGTGTAGATGGGAATGGTGGTGGGGGTGGGTGGCATATAGTTGCATCCATTGTGGATGTATGTGATGGAAGAGGTGGTGCATATGGATGGACTGTAGGTGCATCCACTGAGGATGCATGGAATAAGAAAGATGTTGGGGGTGGGCGGTGATGGACCCCCATAGACTGTACAAGTAATGGAAGAACCCTTAGAATGTATTAAGGTAACCCAAAAGTTGTGGGTAGGTGCCCAGGGAGTGGACTAGTACTAAAACTAGCAAAAATATCAACAGCCTGCATACATATTAATAATACTGAACTATTAGTACAAAATAGTAAAATTCAACAACACAAATACAATAAATTTGATATTTAAATGAGATTTAACTCTACACATGGTACCTGTGATGCAGGTGACTTGTCCATCCTAGGTGGGCATTGCTCAACATCGCTTGATCCCACAACCTGTAAAAACACAAGAACATTAAAAAATCGAGGATGCCACAAAATAAAGAAATCATTATAGTGAATTTATCAAATGTGAAACATACATGTGTATGGGGTAGACCAATTGAGCAAGTTGCCTCTATTGTTGCATCAATGGTGGAGACATACATTGATGCATCCATGGGCATAGAGGGTTTGTTATACGGGCATAGAAGCTGCAAAACAACACACAATATTATATCGATATAAATACACAGAATGCTATATAAATATATATAATGATGAAGAACATAGAGATGGTTAAGATACTAACCTCCTCCATGAAGCTCTCCTGTCCACTGGCCTCAATATTCCCATAGCAAGTCTACCCGCAACTCGAGCATCTATGAAGTTCACATGGACGACTACTATGTCCATGTGCCCTCTCATTACCACACTCTATTGTACGGGGTGAAGCTTTGACCCCTCTATTAATGTCACCAGCAAGAACCTCCTGCCAAGATAGTGCAACAAAGCTACCATGTTGCACTAGTCTCCAAGTCAATGATGATATAGCTACATGTATATGTTGCAAGATCTCTGCAATAGGAGGATGATAGGAAGAGGGGTCATGCCTTCGCCTGGAGGGACAAGGACCTAACATGGGATCGCACCTACCATGCTCTTGGTCTTATGTAGACACTAGACCCACCCCCTGGAAGTCACCAATGTCGTAGTTCACATTGTGACCCATGATAAATTATGCCCATAATTTTCTCAAAAAATATAAAGGCACCTCCATGTTATTGCAGGGAGGTTCATCAAATACCATGTACCACCTATCAATCCAATGTTGACTAATTTGTGGGTGGATGCACTAGTCAATGCAAATGTTTTTCTTGTTGGAAGGCGGTTGTTGTCTAGTTCAGGGATCAATTAAAAGAGACATCAGTTCTTGCTTTGAAATACACAAGCCTCTAACTGGGTTTCTATCCAGTCTAGTGAAGTACAAATCGTACATTCTATCCTTGTACTGAGAAATAGAAGTTAATTACCATTGGGAACTTGCAATGAACCTCACAATGATGTCTAATGAAGTGGCCAAGGACTCTCTGTTAGGTTCTCTCGTGCCCCTTAATTCAATTACAAGTGTTCTCAATGTGCCCATCCCCTCATCAATTTGTGTGTCTATGTTGGGTGGTTGTGGTGGGTTGGGGTTTTTCTCGCCTTGGTCTGCTTGTGGTGGGTTGGGGTTTTGCTCGACTTGGTCTGCTTGTGAGCGGTTTACATTGTCTTTGGGTTCCATTTTATAATATATGTTTCAATTTAATAAGGCATGGCATGTAAATTAGGTCAGTTTTTTTTTAATTAAAATAGAAAATTACAAAAAACATCAATACATATTTTAAGAAATAAAAAAATAAAAAACACAAAACATCCACATTTTTTGTAAATTCTCTATAGTTATTTTTAAATGGGAAATATTAGGCAATGTAAGAGGTGACTCTCTCTAAATTTTGTAGATGATATTTATCTATAAGATTACAAATTTCTATAATTTAGATTATTTTACAATATATTAAATTAATTGAATAAAAGTAAAAATTACTAAATTGGGAGGAAAAGAAGAGAAATCAAACATACTTGGCATGAATGGGACACAGTGACAGGATATTGACTTTGATCCTCATATATGTTTTCTCAATGAAGGTAAAAATGCAAGCGTGATGCGTGCAAATGGGAACAAATTGCGCCCGCGGCCCATTAAAAATGGTATGACAGAGGAATTGGGCGTGTTCTTAGGAACAGGCATGCATTCTTTCCAACGATCCTGCATCGCAAGCTAAGTGGAGGTTTAGGATTTTCCAAATCGATAGAATCAGGAACGTGTGTGTCTTCCTAAGAATGTGCACGTGTTCCTGCAAGTGTGCATTCATGTTGACCCTATTGCCACTTTTTTGTCCACCAACTTTGTGCACTCACCCACATAAAAAAAATTATTTTAACTCCACCTCGAACTTTGCATTCGAGACTTCTTCCATTGGATGATGTTTTCTCCGTTGTGGCTACACTCATATTCTTCCTCCAACTCGAAAAATTTCTAGGCCATCGTCGTAAACAAAACTTCTACCAGAGTCGATATCTATACCAATCTTGACACCACAACCAACACTAACAATGCAACTAGCATACTCATTAGCATTGTGGCTAAATCTTGCACCAACATTAAAACCATAACTAACACCCAAGCCTCCAATGTGTTCCTCTCTATCAATGCATATGGCTCCATCGACAACTCCAAACCTGACAACTCATCCTTGTAGAGATGCATGTTCCAAAATATCTCCTCCATTCATAGTGTCTCATACACCACCTAGCATAATGCGTCTGACACGAGTGCCAACAACACGACCATGTCCATGTACGTCGTGTGGTACTATGGTAGGTTAAGTGACCCTTCATCCATGACTTTGGTCAGCCCCAGGTCCACGCTTACCTTTGTCAAGTTCGCCCCTATGTCTATAAAACCCCCTTTGTTGATGACAGCCTCCAATCTATGTGCGTGAATTACTAGAAAATATTTACCACGTATCTTCCTATGCCAAAGCTCCTCTCCTCTGAAATCCCCAGAGTCCCACAACGAATGGAATTCAACAAATATTCCTATGACCAGTGACACGACCCCCCAGGCCACTCCATAGGCACCTTGGGAGAGAGACTCTGCAGAGATGAATGAATTTTTGCAACTGTAACTTCCCTACTTCAAGAATGGATATGTATGCGTAGACTATTCACCAACTAATCACCATGTTTCCACCATCATTTTAGACAACTTCTTTCCTATGGAAGTTTCGATGGCAACTATGGCAAGCTTCATGTTGTGTCAAAATCGCATTGCTTCTCTTGATTCAACATTCTTCTTGTAAATACATACACTAGTGATTGTGCTCGTCTATGGCCACCACAGCCTCCATGGCCACCTTCTTAGTCGTCCCGCCTTCACAAGAGTCGTGCTCGTCAGATACATTCCCACGAGAATGGAACACAGTCGCCCACTATTATGGCCCCTTCTCACCACCTACAGAAACACTCTTTTCTTCTCATACCTAGCATGATTAGGACATGGTGATAAGATATTAACTTTGCTCCTCCTATCTATTTGTTCAATGAAGGTAAAAACGCAAGCACGATGCGTGAAAATGGGAACAAATTGCACCCACAACCCATTAAAAATGGTATGATAGAGGAATGTGTGTGTGTTCTTAGGAACAGGCATGTGTTCCTGCCAATGATCCTACATGGAAAGCTAAGTGGAGGTTCAAGCTTTGCCAAACTGATAGAATCAGGGATGCGTGTGTGTTCCTGAGAATGCGCATGCGTTTCTGCAAGTGCGTATTCCTGCTGACCCCCTTACCACTTTTTTTTCCACCAATTTTGTGCACACGCCCACATAAAAACAAATATGTTAATTCCACCTCAAAATTTGCATTCGATACTTCTGTCATTTGATGATGTTTTCTCCACCATGACTACACTCATATTCTTCCACCAACTCGGAAGAAGTCTAGGCCATCTTCGTCAACAAAATTGCTACCAAAGTCGAAATCTATACCAATCCTGACACCACGACCAACACTAACAATGCAACTAGCACCCTCATTAGCATTGTGGCTAAAGCCTGCACCAGCATTGAAACCATAATTGACACCCAAGCCTCTAATGTGGTATTCTTTGTCAATGCCTATAGCTCCATCGACAACTCCAACCCTGACAACTTAGCCTTGCAAAGATGCACGCTCCAAAAAAATGCCTTCATGCACAGTGTCCCATACACCACCCGGCATAACGCGTCTGACGTGAGTGCTAGCAACTCAACCATGTGCATCGTGTGGTACTCTGGCATGTTAAGTGACCCTTCATCCATGACTTTGGCCAGCTTGAGGTCCACGCTTACCTTTGTCGAGTCCGCCCCTAGGTCTATAAAACCCCCTTTACTGATGACAGCCTCCAATATTTGTGCATGAATTATTAGAAAATATTGACCACAGCTCTTCCTCTGCCAAATCTCCTCTCCTCTGAAATACCCAAAGCCCTACAACGAGTGGAATTCAACAAATATTTATTTGACTAGCTACACGACCCCCCAAGCCACTCCACAGGCACCTCGGGAGAGAGAATCTATAGAGATGAATGATTTTTTGCAACTACAACTGCCCTGCTTCAAGAATGGCCATGTATGCGTAGAATGTTCACCAACTAATCTCCATGTTTCCACCATCATTTTAGACAACTTCTTGCCTGTGGAAGTTTCGATGGCAACTATGGCAAGCTTCATGTTGTGTCAAAATCACATTGCTTCTCTCAATTCAACATTATTCTTGTAAATACATACACTAGTGATTGTGCTCGTCTATGGCCACCACAGCCTCCATGGCCACCTTCTTTGTCACCCTAATTTCACAAGAGTCGTGCTCATTAGATACGTCCCCATGGGAATGGAACACAACCGCCCATTATTGTGGCCCCTTCTCACCACCTACAGAAACACTCCTTTGTTCTCCAAGAGACTACAAGAAATCCACCTTGATCCATCTCTAGATCGGACTGAACTTCTCATACCAAACCACATGGACATGAGCTGAGCAGTGGCCCCTTGTGGTATATCAGTTGCACTACCAGACATCCTCCTCTGACATGGTTTGCGGGCCACACTTCTACACAAGGAATAAACCATTGATCTGCCCCCCATACTAGTCTTCTTGCGTCCATCTCTCCTTGGCTAAGACAACCAAACTCTGGTACCATTTGTTAGATCCGAGCCTGCAACTAGAAAGAAAAGAATGATAAACACATTATACATAGCATAGCAGAGACGAACAGAAATGGGGGCAATGATATCTTTATTGTTCTAGGGAGAAATGGTTTACAAATCTCAAGAAGCTCCTCACGGGATTCTATATTTAACCAGGAAAGATCTCAAGTGTTTCCAAGCATCCCAAAAGCCAAACTTTTGAGAACCTCCAAACAAATGTAACCATAAAGGGTGTGTTGTAACAACCCAACATTTTCTCTATTATTATTATTATTATTATTATTATTATTATTAATTTCTCTTTACTCTCTCTTTTGTATTATTGACTTTTAGATTTGTATTGTATTTAAGAGTTTATTCATTAATTGTCCAATTACACTTGCACCTATTGAGTCTTACAACCATTATATTCTAAATCTCCATTTGGCATTCATGTATGGTTTGAAAAAAAATTGTACCAATATTACTTATGAAAACATTGCCAAAAAGATAAGAAATATCTTTGACCATATTAAATTGACAATTAAAATAATATATTCTCTACTTAGGAGAATTACATATTTCAATATTCAAAGAAAAATATAAGATTTTTTTATATATGATATCAATTTAAAATAACTCAAACATTTTGAGTGAAAAAATTATTATTTAAATATTAAAAATAACAACCATTCAAACTTTCAATATATATCTAGATGAAAAAAGATAGAATGTTGTAAATAAACAAATGTATTAATATATATTGTGAAGTCTAAATAAATGATTTTTTTTAATATAATATCAATTTAAAATAACTCAAACATTTTGAGTGAAAAAATTAGTATTTAAATATTAAAAATAATAACCATTCAAACTTCTAGATGAAAAAAGATAGAGTGTTGTAAATAGACAAATGTATTAATATATATTGTGAAGTCTAAATAAATTTGTAGGAATACGAACTTGTTAAATGTATTAATATATATTGTGAAGTCTAAATAAATTTGTAGAAATACAAACCTATTAATACATAATGTAACATTTGTTAATATATAATGTAACATTTTTACTTGATGGTTGTATGAGATATAATTAATTTAATTAATTTTGATGATGAATCTATGAAATGTAGTTTAATTTCTTATAATTTATTTTTTAATTAAGATAAGTTTATATTAATTATTATTGTTTAAACATATTTAAATATGAAAGGAGAAATATTATATAAATAAATATATGTATCATGTAATTAATCATCATTATAACTAATTACTATTATATTTAAATAAAATATATTTTTTAATAATTAATAATATTTAGTCTCTGAGGTATAGGACAGTTACTGATGGAGTATGTTGTTAAGGCGTTACATGATGTTAAAGTTACCGGTTCGAAATGTGTTGAGACAATTAACGATATTAAGGGTTGGTACGGCTCAAGCCCAAATTGACTCTAGATTTGATGCCCCTAAATCACACATACAAACTAACAAACAAAAAAAATCAATAATATTTAAATAAAATATTTTTTTCTTTATAACCAATCATTATGGTATTTAAAAAAATTAATTTTTTCATAAAATAAAAATATAATAATAAAAACCTACATAAAATTAAAACATAATAAAAATTATGTATTATTTTTTAAAATAATTAAATGAAATAAAATTATAATAATAAACCATATATTTCAACAAAAATGATGTATGATTTCGTAAAGGAGTGATTAGTTTATTTTTTTAAAAGAGTGATCAAAGCTATAAGTTTGCACAGTTTTAAAAGCCACATTTACCTCACTAAATATCAATTTTGCAAAATTATCTAAACCCAAATCTTGAATATTTCCTTTCTTGTAAATGAAATAAAAATATAATAAAAAGTTATATATTAGATTCTTAGATTCCGTATTTATAAGTGAGTTGACAGTTTCTCGTGAAGTGGAGTGGGTAAACCTATAAGTTTACATAATTTCTAACACATTAATCTATCTACATATCAATCTAGCCACGTAGATTTGTGACCAAGATATATATTTTTTCAAAATTCAAAATCGTTTTACTGGCCATAAATATCGGAAAGAAATGAAAGAAATATGCTTTCACTGGCCATAAATATCTGACGTGTTTTTCAGGAGCAGGTGCCACCCTTTTCCAAATTCCTTTCCATTGTATAAAACACTCCACTGACTTCTTTTGCGTGCAAATTATATATATATATATATGAGAGACAAGGCAAAACTTCCAGAAAGACACGGCTAATTATAAACTTTTGTTTAAGAAAAAGCCACTGAAGTAATTCAACCTACCAAAGCCATGCGTGAAATTATATATATGGACAAGGCAAAACTTTCAAAAAGACAGAATCTTAAACTTCTGTTTAAGAAAAAGTTAGTCATGGAATTCAACTACCACTCTCGACTCAATAAGCCAAGCACGAGACGACAGCCTTATATAGCTCAATGCGGAAATAATAAACGAAGGCCGTGCATTCATTCTGCATCAATTTTTTGCCTTTTAATTATCAGTAACGAGGGTTATAATGGAGATCAGCTGCAAAACTCTCTTCCATGCAACTGCTCTGTTTTTTCTCCTACTTTCGGTCTGCGGTACAGGTAATTAATGAAGGAATTTATTGTTTGGAAGAGGTTGATGATATTATAGTTGTGGATTATCAAAGTGATTTTTCAATTTAGTTTATAATACAATTTGAATTCATAAATTGTAAATAGTTTGAATAGTTGAGAGGTAGGTTTCATACTCTCCCAGTTGGAATAAGATTAGAAAGGTAGACACTTCCTGTGTTGTCTTGATCTTTACTAAGTCATAAGTTTCATGTTAGATATTTGATTGAAAACTGATATATAATTTGACTTCATAAATTGTACACAGATTGAAAAGGTGAGAGGTAGGTTTCACATTCTCTCATCCTGCTTTAAATTTTTAATGAGATATTTTGTCAATTAAGATGAAACTGAAAGGTACAAGGTAGACACCCCTCTAACTTAACCCTTACTAAGTCATAAGTTTTCTGTTAGACACTTATTGCAATTGCAAACTACTACATTAGCCTATCCCTAATTTTTGTCTTCATAAGTTGAAATTGTGGTATTATTATTGAACTTATTATTATTAAAAGTGCTTAATGCTGCTGTGATTTTATTTTTTATGATCGTAATTCTCAAACATTAGACTAATTAAGTACTGTTAACCCAGACGATGTTAACCGAGATATGGATGGTCATGGTCCTGATCCAGTGGAGATAGTAGGGAAGGCACTGGAATGTTTCGATCATGTAACTGCGTGGGATTCTTTTGCTGTAATATGATTTTTGAAATTATTTGTAATGTGATAATGAAGGCTTTATATATAATGAGTTTTCGTGCTGTTGAATTGAATGAAGGCTGATACGTGCAAACCGGAGCAGCAATTGTACCCAAGCGGCTGTCTGGACGTTCCTCCCGATGAAACCGATGAATACTGCAATGGCGGCTGTTATGAGCAAACACAGGTGGTGCTCACGTGCCTCGACCAGATACTCTCTAATTTCGAATTCTACAACAATGCTACCATAGATGTTATCAACCAAACAATTACAGAGGCCTGCAGTTACACTGATAAACGCGGTACAGAAACACTAACCCTAACCCTAATTTTTT
>ML854669.1:0-15414 GCA_009831015.1 Picea engelmannii | reverse complement strand
ATTGCTTCTGGTGTGGAGATTTATATATTGGATTTCCTTTGAACCTCCTGAGACAACAAGGCTCCCACAATAGAATCACAATCAAGAGTGTTAGTTGCTCTAAAGCTAATAGAAATGACTAAATGGTCCCTGGATTCAGGAAATGAACACAACGACGTAATTGCATTTTCTTCATCTTCAATTTTTACATCCATACTAGTTACTTGGCATACAAGAGCATTATAAACATGTAAATGATCATCAATTTTGGTTCCTTATTTCATTCATAGAATGTACAATTGTATCTATAAATAAATTCGATTTGTTAAGGATTTTTTCATGTAAAGGCTCTCCATTTTGCTCCATAACCCTATTGTTATTTCCTCTCCAATAATATTGAAAAGAACATCATATACCAAACACAACTGAATGTTGTTGAGAGATATTTCATTAAGATCTTCCCAGTCCTCGTTTATCATACCTGCTGGTTTTTTTGTTTTGACGGTCAGTGCCTTGTGCAGAGCTTATTGCACCAACATATATCTCATCTTCAGCTTCCATAGCTTGAAGTTATTTTTCCCATTAAACTTCTCCACACTGAACTTTGAATTCAAAACCTTTTCCATTTTGCATTACCACTACCTTGGCAAGGCAAGGCAAGGCATGGCATGGCATGGCATGGCATGGCATGGCAAGGCAAGGCATGGCATGGCATGGCAAAGTAAGGAAAGGCATGGCATGGAATGGAAAAGTAAGAAAAGGCATGGCATGGCATGATAATTCAAGGCAAGGTAGTGCAACATGATGAAATGCAAGGTATGGCATGGCATGGAAAGGCATGGAATGGCATGGCATGGTATGAAAAGGCAAGGCATGGCAAGACATGAAATGGAAACGAAAGGCAATGAACTATAATGGAAGGCATGGAAAGACAAGGCATGGCATGGAAAGGAAAGGCATGGCATGGCATGGAAAGGCAATGCATGGCATGGCATGACATGGCATGTCAAGGCAAGGCAATGCAAGGAAAGGCAATACAAGGCATGGCATGGCAAGGCAAGTCATGGCATGGAAAGGAAAGGCATGGCATGGAAAGGCAAGGCAAGACATGGAATGGCATGCCAAGGCAAGGCAAGGCATGGAATGGCATGCCAAGGAAAGCAAATCCAAGGCAAGACAAGGAAATGTAAGGCAAGGCAATGCAATGCAAGGCATGGCATGGCATGAAAATGCAAGGCATGGCATGGCAAGGCAAGGCATGCCATGGCATTGCATGGCAAGGAAAGTAATGGCATGGCAACAAAAGGCAAGGCATGGCATGGAATTGCAAGGAAAGAAATGGCATGGCATGGAAATGCAAGGCAAGGAAAGGCATGTCATGGCATGGCATGGAATGGAAAGGAAAGGCATGGCATGGCATGGGATGGAAATGTATGGCAAGGCATGGCAAGGAAAGGCATGGCATGGCATGGAAATGCAAGGCATGGCATGGAAAGGCAACGCATGGCATGGTGAGGCAAGGCATGGCATGGTATGGCATGGAAAGGAAATGAAACGCAAGGCAATGCAACACAAGGCATGGCATGGCATGGGAAGGCAAGGCATGGCATGGCATGGCAAGGCAAAGTATGGCATGGCATGTCATTACAAGGCAAGGCATGGAATGGCATGGCATGGCATTGCAATGCAACTTAAGGAAAGGAAAGGCATGGCATGGCATGGCAAGGGAAGACATGGCATGGCATGGAAATGAACCGCAAGGAAATGCAAGGCATGGCATGGTATGTCAAGGCAAGGAAAGGCATGGCATGGAAAGACAACGAAAGGAATGGCATGACATGGCATCGCAAGGCAAGGCATGGCATGGCATGATATGGAAAGGCAAGGCAAGGTAAGACATCACATGGCATGGAATGGCAAGGCAAGAGATGGCATGGCAAGGCAAGGCATGTCATGACATGGCAAGGCAAGGCATGTCATGACATGGCAAGGCAAGGCATGGTGTGGCATGGAAAGTAAAGGCATAGTATGGCAATGCAAGGCAAAGCAATGTAATGCAAGGGATGGAATGGCATGTCATGGAAAGGCAAGGCATGGAATGGCATGGCATGGCAATGCAAGGCAAGGAAATGCAATGCAAGGCATGGTATGGCATGGCATGGAAAGGCAAGGCATGGCATGGCATGGCATGGAAAGGCATGGCATGGCAAGGCATGGAAAGGAAAGGCATGGCATGGGAAGGCATGGCAAGGAAATGCAAGTCAATGCAAGGAAAGGCAAGGCATCGCATGACATCACAACAAAAGGAATGGCATGGCAAAGCAAGGCATGACATGACATGGCAAGGCAAGGCATGGAATGGAAAGAAGGAAAGGCAAGGCAAAGCAAGGAAATTCAAGTAAAGGCAATGCAATGCAAGGAAATGCAAGGCATGGTGTGGCATGGCATGGCATGGCATGGCATGGCAAGGCAAGGCATGGCATGGCAAGGAAAGGAAACACATGGCATGGAAAGACAAGGCATTCCAAGGCAAGGCATGGCATGGCATGGCATGGAAGGGAAAGGGAAGGAAAGGTAAGGAAAGGAAATCCAAGGCATGGCATGGCGTGGTATGGAAAGGAAAGGCATGGTATGGCAAGTCAAGGCAAGGTAGGGCATTGCAAGGCAAGGCAAGGATAAACATGGCAAGGAAAGGTCTAGGTATAGGTATAGGAAAGGAAATGCAAGGCATGGCATGGCATGGCATGGAAAAGCAAGGCAAGGAAAGGCAATACAACACAAGGCAATGTAAGGCATGGCATGGCATGGAATAGGAAAGGAAACGCAATGAAATGCAACGCAACGCAATGCAACGCAAGCCAATGCAAGGCATGGCATGGCATGGAAAGGAAAGGCAAGGCATGGCATGGTAAGGAAATGCATGACATGATATGGTATGGCAAGGAAAGGAATGGCATGGTATGGCATGGAAAGGCAAGTCAAGGCATGATAATGCAAGACAAGGAAATGCAACGCAAGGTAATGCAAGGCATGGTATTACATGGCATGGAATGGAAAGGCATGGAATGGAAAGGTAAGGCATGGAATGACATGGAAAGTTAATGCATTGCATGGCATGGCATGGAAAGTAAATGCAACGCAAGGCAATGCAAGCCATGGCATGGCAAGGAAAGGCATGGCAAGGAAGGGAAAGGCAAGGCATGGCATGTTATGGCATGTAAAGGAAAGGCAAGGCATGGCATGGCATGGCAAGGAAAGACATGGCATGGCATGGCATGGCAATGCAACGCAAGGAAATACAGGGCATGGCATGGAATGGAATAGAAAGGCATGGTAAGGCAAGGCAAGGAAACGAATGGCATGGAAAGGAAAGGCATGGCATGGCATGATATGGAAAGGAAAGGCAAGGCAAGACATGGCATGGCATGGAATGGCAAGGCAAGGGATGTTTATTTTATTTCAACCCTAGGTATGCTTTGATACAATGTTGAAATTCTTACTCCAGCACCTAGGTACTTTGTTATCTAGTGATTTCCTTACTACAATCATATTAGCATCTCAGAAAACAATAATACACTACTGGAATATTCAACTATATAACATGCAGCATAATCATAAACAAGGAAACCAAATCAAGCACACATAAACACCAATATTTTTGGGTATAAACTCCTGGAAAAACCTCGGAGGGAAAACCAGTTCAATGATTCTTTTATTAAGGTCAAATCAGGGTTCCCGTAACAGGGATAATGGCACATTGAAAGAAGTATACACTGTAGACAAACCTGTAAACTCTTGTGCTAATATACGACCTATTATGACACATTTTTCAAGGTATCTGCGACTTTCTCTTCTGTGACCTGCATATATCCATGACTATCTCCACTGTGACCCACAGATATGTACAGAAAGTCCATCCGACAAGCTCCATACGGTCCAACTCTTTTATGTGGCTTTTGTCTCTAAAAACCACATGTGGCTACCTCTGCTCTCTCTCCACCTTGACCTATATGACCTCTATATGGAATTTCTTCTCCACCTATCCAAGATATTGAATCATATTCATTTGTGATCCAACCCTCTATGCATCGACACTTGACTTGATCTCTTGATAGAAGTCTTTCTCCACCTATTTGAGACCTCCTTGAATCAAAGTCCATCTTGATCCAAGCCTTGATATTGGAATCTCACCAAATATCCTGACCTTGGCATCTCACCAAATGACTTCCTTTTGAATTCTTGACTGTGTCGACTCCCTCAACATAAGTCTCTCACAAGTGTATCTCAACAAGTGTAATCATTGGTCCTCTAGAATCACCGTCCTTCTTGATCCAAGCACTTGAGTAGAGGTCCTTCTCTACTCCTAAGTGTGACCTTGAAGACTCCACACTAGCAAAGGTCCTCCTTTGTTATTTGTGTGATTTGTCTTCCTCCTTCTCCTAGTCTTGTTTTTATAATCATGATTTATAATCTATTTCTAATCTTCAAAGTGATCTATGGTTGAGATTACTTCTCACACTCTCTTGAGATTTAGATTACATGTTGCATGCTAAGTACTTTTATCATGTTTCTTAAATAATTCAATTAATGAATTACATAATTAATTAGTAAAATCAATTTACTTTAATAATTCCTTTAATTAAAGTAAATTCAAGAGTAGAAGGCTTTGGAAAATTTCAATATGTATAGACACATATCAATGCTACAATTTACTAGAAGTCTCGAAATTGATGACGCTACATATCAATGCCATGAAGTTTGGAACCTTCGTCGAAGGCCTTCTCTCCATCAATGTGCTCCTAGAAGCTTCATGCTCCTAAGCACCCATCAATGTCATCTCATCCCAACTCGATCTTCTGACAAAATTGGAAGGGGCTAACTCCCTCTTCCCCTTTGAAGGTTTACTCCCCACACTGGAACTCTAGGAACTATGCTCATCCTTCAGTTTTTCACCCTTTGAAGCCTCCTAGTTCTTGTCCTATGTCACTAACATCGGTCCATGATCCAAGATTCCCTTGGATCTTCTTAAAGGTTGGCCCTGCAACTTGTATAACCTACCCTCTCTAACACCATTGTTGACTACTGTGTCAGGGATATCTCCCTCTGAACATATGAGTACTTTCCCTTTCTAAAAAGTAACTACGAAACCCATGTCCTCCAAAACTGAAACTCAGAGCAAGTCGTTCTTCATTTATGGTACAAAAAGTACATCTTAGGCCTCTAACGAAGCTCCTGAATCAAGTTAGAACATGATAGTTCCCTTCCCCTTCATTGCATAATTAACATCATCACCAAGCTCCACATGGGTCCCTAAGTCTTCTGTGAGACTGTTGAATAGCTCCCATGCTTCTAGCTCTAGTTGATGTTATTAAAATAAAAATCTTGGGATCCCTTCCTAGGATAATGGTTCTCCTGAGGAATAAAAATCAGAAAATATCCAATCCCTACAAACCTCAAGATCAGTCCTTTGATATTGTTGGTTGATTTTTATCTCCCTTGCTACCCCTTTGTTTCTTTTTTCGAACCCTTCCCTACACACTTGGATGAAAGTCCTTCTCCACCCAATTCAATGAGATCTCATATCTCACTTTGTGTCTATTTTCTGTCCACTGAGAAACAAACAACACATGCAACTGAGAACCTCTAATGTTGTTGTATGATCTTGTACCTTCAACTACTCTATTGTTTCCCTATCGGCTTCTCTTTTCCTCTAGACTGAATAGATCTCTAGGTGAAATTTCTTCTTTACCTCGTGCTAAGATCTTCATGACCAAAATTCTTTCTTTTCTTTATCTATGAGTCACTGAAGTCAGACTCTAATAAATTTTTCATCCTCTAATCTCTGGATGAACTCCCTTCTTCATCCATCTAAGATCCCTTTGAGTCATTATCCTTCATGGCTCAAGCACTTGAGAAAAATTCCATCTTTGCTCCAAAGTAGATGACTCAAGCACATGAGAAAAATTCCTTCTATACTCCCATGTGCTCCCTCTCTCCTTCAAATCCTCGAATGTGATGTTTCCCATAAATCAGTCCTTTGATTTATGCATGTTGGTTTATAGATATGCTAAGATCTTCTGCAAATTTGACTGGTCTGCTGCAAAAGAAAGTGGATATGTGCTTAGTTCTTCAAGCACCCACCTCGGCACTCCTAATCCCATATATTTGTCATTGCAACCCTAGATCTAAACTTGATCTCTATTGCGGTCACTCAGATCTCATAGATATGTCGATACCATGTGCACTTAGTTTCCTCCTAGAGAAACCTTGCTCTGATACCATGTTGATTTTCTTTCAACCCTAGGTATGTTATGATACCATGTTGAAATTATTACTCCAACACCTATGTACTTTGTTATCTAGTGATTTCCTTACTGTAATCAGATTAGCAACTCAAAAAACAATAATACACTACTAACGTATTCAACTCTATAACATGCAGCGGAAGCATAAACAAGGAAACCAAATCAAGCACACATAAACACTAATATTTTTGGGTATAAACCCATGGAGAAACCCCGAAGGGAAAACTAGTCCAATGATATTTTTATTAAGGTCAAATCAGGGCTCTCGTAATAGGGATAATGGCCCATTGAGAGAAGTATACACTGTAGACAAACCTAGAAACTCATGCGATACTATACGACCTGTTCTGGCACGTTTCCCAAGGTATCTGTGACTTTCCCTTCTGTGACACGTGGACATATGTGACTATCTCCATTGTGACCCGTGGATATGTACGAAAATTTCATATTGAAATCTTCATAAGTTCTGACTATTTCATGTGGCTTATGTCCTCCGAAACCCACCTACGACTACCTCTGCTCTCTCTCCTCCTTGACCTATATGACCTCTATATGGAATTTCTTCTCCACCTATCCAAGATCTTGAATCACAATCCTTCATGATCCAACCCTCTATGCATCAACACTTGACCTGGTCTCTAGATGGAAGTATTTCTCCACCTATCTTAGACCTCCTTGAATCAAATTCCTTCTTGATCCAAGCCTTGATCTTGGCATCTCACCAAAGATACTAACCTTGGCATCTCACCAAGTGACTTCCTCATGAAGTCTTGATTGTGTCTGTCAACTCCCTCGACACAAGTCTCTCACAAGTGTATCTCACACAAGTGTAATAGTCCTCTAGAATCATCGTCCTTCGTAATCCAAGCACTCAAGTAGAGGTTCTTCTCTACTCCTAAGTGTGACCTTAGAGACTCCACACTAGCAAAGGTCCTCCTTTGCTATATGTGTGAATTGTCTTCCTCCTTCTCATAGCCTTGCTTTTATAATTATGAGTTATAATCTATTTCTAATCTCCAAAGTGATATATGGTTGAGATTACTTCTCACAATCACTTGAGATTTAGATTACATGTTGCATGCTAAGTAATTTTAGCGTGTTTCTTAAATAAGTGAATTAACTAATTACATAATTAATTAATAAAAGCAATTTACTTTAATAAGTCATTTAATTAAAGTAAATTCAAGAGTAGAAGGCTTTGGACAATTTCCACGCATATAAACACATAGACCTATGTAGAAATACACGTTTGATGCTACCACTAACATCAAAAAGGGATGGCATGGCAAGGCAAGGCATGGCATGACATGGCAAGGCAAGGCATGGCATGGAAAGGCAAGGCATGGCATGACATGGCAAGGAAATGCATGGCATGGAAAGCCAAGGCATGGCAAAGCATGGCATGGAAAGGAAAGGCATGGAATGGCAAGGCATGGAATGGCATGGCATGGAAATGCAAGGCAAGGCAATGCAACACAAGGCAATGCAAGGCATGGCATGGAAAGGCAAGGCATGGCATGGCATGGAAAGGAAAGGCATGGCATGGCAAGGCAACGCAAGGCACGGCAAGGCATCACATGACATAGAAAGACAAGGAATGGCATGGAAAGTCAAGGCATGGTATGGCAAGGCATGGCATGGTAAGGCAAGGCATGGCATGGCATGGCATGGCATGGAATGGCATTGCAAGGAAAGGTAAGGGCGCAATGCAAGGCAAGTAAATTAAAAGAAAGGCAATGCAACGCAAGGAAATGCAAGGCATGGAATGGCATGGCATGGCAAGGCAAAGCATGGCATGGTAAGGCAAGGCAAGTCATGGCATAGCAACGCAAGGCATGGCATGGCATGGAAAGGCAAGGAAAGGAAAGTTAAGGAAAGGTAATGCAAGGCATGGCATGGCATGGAAAGGCAAGGCATCGCATGGCAAGTCAAGGCAAGGCGGGGCAAGGAAAGGAAAGGCTATACATGGAAAGGCAAGGCATGGAAAGGAAATTTCTAGGTATAGGTATAGGCAAGGCAATGTAAGGAATGGCATGGCATGGCAAGGCAAGGCAAGGAAATGCAATGTAAGGCATGGCATGGCATGGCAAGGCAATGTAAGGAAACACAAGGAAATGTAAGGCATGGCAAGGAAACGCAATGCAAGGCATGGCATGGCGAGGCAAGGCATGTCATGGTATGGTATGGAAAGGCATGAAAATGCAAGGCAAGGCAATGTAAGGCATGGCATTGCATGGCATGGCAAGGAAAGGCATGGAATGGAAAGGAAAGGAAAGGCATGCCATGGCAAGGCAAGGTATGGTATGACATGAAAAGTTAAGCCATGGCATGGCATGGCAAGGCAATGCAAGGAAATGTAAGGCAAGGCAATGCAGCAAGGAAATGCAAGGCATGGCATGGAAAGGCAAGGCATGGCATGGCATGGCAGGGCAAGGCAAGGCAAGGTAGGGCAAGGAAATGAAATGCAAGGCATGCCATGGCAAGGAAAGGCATGGAAAGGCAATCCAAGGCAATGAAATTCAAGGTAATGCAACACAAGGCAAGGCAAAGTATGGCATGGAAAGGAAAGGCATGGCATGTCAAGTCAAGGCAAGGTAGGGAAATACAAGGCAAGGCAAGGCTAGACATGGTAAGGCAAGGCAAGGCATGGCAAGGCATGGCAAGGAAAGGTATAGGTATAGGTATAGGTCTAGGCATGGAAAGGAAAGACAAGGCAATGCAGGAAATGGAAATGCAAGGCAAGGCAAGGTATGGCAAGGAAAGGCATGGCATGGCAAGTCAAGGAAAGACAAGGCATGGAATGTTAAGGCAAGGCATGGCATGGTGAGTCAAGGCAAGGCATGGCATGGCATGGAAAGGAAAGGAAAGGAAAGGCAAGACAAGGAAAGACAAGGCAAGCAAAGGCAAGGCAGGGCTAGGGAAGCAAGGAAAGGAAAGAAAAGGCATTGATCACATACTTTTTTGTGGATTCTCCATCCACTTGGCATCTTGCACATTCATCCATGGAGCTGGCTACCTTGGAATTCACGCATGTGGAGTGATTGCATGCATGCACATTCTTGGAGGGAACATTCAATGTGGACACTTGGCATTTGAATTGGCTTGATGCCTATTTTTGGTGGTGCGTCCCCTTCATGAGAATTATTTGGTGCATAATACTACTATTTTTGGATGAGGGAGAATTTCTTTGGAGAGGCTAATGTCCACATGTCGTAACATGGTCAACCATGGATTAAGGAAAAATCTAACTAATCCATTATTATAATGCTTATTTGACTTTTCATGGAGTTAGTTAGCAAATAATAATATGTTATCGTATAAGAGAAGAGACTCACTCCATAAAGAAGAGCTCTCTCTCTCTGTCTCTCTCTCTCTCCACTGTAAAGTGTAAATAATTTGGGTGTTTAGGAGATCTCCTCGTCAGCTACATTGTACAACATTTTGGCAAGCTTAATGGAGAATTTCAGGTATATTTTCATTTGATGTGAGGCTTTATTGTGCACTTATATTTTATGTGTTGATTTTGTATTAAGAAACCATTGTAGCATGTTGTGATTATCATTATAATGAACCATGCTTCATTTTGGATAGAGTATTGTGAGGTTTCAGCCCTCTTATTTCTATTGTGATTGTGTTAGCCTACATGATTTTTATTATTGGTTCCTAGAGTCTTAACTAATATGGGCCTTCAATCTTTCATCAGATTTAGGTCCTTGAGAACCATTAATTGTGTATGGATTTAGCACTTAGCAATCTTTTCCACCATAAGATATTCGTTAATGAGTAACGCAAGTATTTATAATCACTTTAGAAAAAAAAAGAACTATTTTTACTTACATAGACTTCCTTAATGCTTTAAAAAGTAATTAATCAAATTAAATAAATTATTGTAATGATTAGTGCAATAATACACTCCATATTTTAATACTCAACCAAATTGAGAAAAAATTTATTTCATTTCATCAAAATTTCATAAATCTATCCAAATTTTGTGAAATAGTTGCTAGAACCTAAAATATATTTGTACAGTCTTCAACAAACATCTCCTATAATAAGTGGATATATTGAATATTGTCAAGAAAATTGTAGTTTCTATTAGTTAAATGTAATTTATTGAATCTACCAACTCATCAAAACTACATTGATGTGTTAAGTGATCCTTCTATCTTTTGATGTATGAGTTTCTCCTTCCAACTATTGAAAAACAATACTCAACTTATCATACTAAGAGATCTTAAATTGAAGGTTATAGGAGATTTTTAGTTTGACATTTAATCTTCACATCATTTCTTCATTATCCCAAATCCATCCATAATCCCAAAGTATACATTGATTTCAACTCGTGGATTATCTTGTTCACGTTCATGTTCATGTTCATGTTCATGTAGGTTTCTCCCTTTATAAAATAGTGTAAATCTATGTTTCCTAGGAATATCCTTGTAGTGGTATTTTTATGTGGAATTAGTTCTTAGAAGAATGGAGATACAAAGTTTTTTCTATTTATTGTTTCTGAGAGTTATATTTTGAGAATATATTTCTTTAAATCCATTTAGGTTAGATTTATTTCTTGCAATTTCATATATAACATAAAAGAAAACACTTTGAAATTCATACATTCATCAATATATTCATATATATATATATATATATATATATGTTCATTGCACATTTTTTATGAATATCATTGTTTCTACATTTTATGTTCAACATCATCTAAAATGTACATTTTTTACAAAATGGCACATCATGCCCAATATACAAAATGACAGCAAGTGCTCTAACACAAAAAACTGCCATATGGTGGCCTAGATACAAAATGGTAGTCATTGGTCACTCATTGACCACTACCACCCTTGCCACCCTCAGGGGCATCTCGGAAATCGATCTTTCTTCTCTTTCTCGAAGAAGCACCTCGAGTGTTTTTGCACCTGGGCGTGGTTCACCACTCTGGAGACTGCACAAATAAAAAACATTGTTATATGTTTTTTTCCACAATCAATTAAAAGACTTACAAAATGATACTTTGTAATTCAACATAAGACAACTCACTATAGATGGTACTGACAATCACAAGGGTGTTACCCTCCTCCATGACCCTAATATCTCAGTGATGCCACCCTACATCATTTACAAGGATCAAATCATGAAATTTAAACAAATATGCATAAAATCAACTCCATTCATGATACATAAAAATTGATCATCAACACATTATCGTGAATATCTCGGGAATCGATGGAGAGTCGTTGGCAAGTGGAGCTCTCGGATGTACAACATTCTTCGAAGAAACATCTATTGTGGCAGCCTAAATGGATGACGTAGATGGAAATGATGGTGGGGGCGGGTGGCATATGGTTGCATCCACTAGGGATGGATGTGATGGAAGAGGTGGTGTGAGTGGGTGGTATACGAGTGCATCCATTGAGGATGCATCGAATATGAAAGATGGTGGGGGTGGGGGTGGGGGTGGGGGTGGGCGGCGATGAACCCTGTTGGAACACACTTTTTTTAATATTCTAGGTTCAAAGGTTGGAGCCACCCTTGTTTGTAGGTAAGTAAGAGGCTATACTTAAGCCTAAAAAAACCAGACTTCAGGATCTCGCGTATTTCACGATGTACCTGTCAAAACCCCGGTATCCCGACGTGCGAAATGACGATAAGGGTTTAGTTCTAATCACCATTATCGAACCTCTAAGCATGGATTATTAGATGTTATTACCTCGTGCTCTCGCGTTTCGGGAGTTACTCGTCGAACATTTTCTGAACCCTCGAGATGCGAAGTTGCAAAGTCATTTCAAGTTACTCGGGTTAATATCAAGAGTGATCACTTTAAACTGTAGTTAGTCTTTATCGCAATTTCGCAACTCGACGATCTTACCTCAAAGAACAACACCTTTGTAACTTCGCCCCCCGAAGTCGCGATATTCATTAATTAAGCATGGTTAATTAAAATCTTAAGTCAAATCACAAATTATAAATCAAATCGCACCATCGCAATTTCGGGCTTTTGGGTCTCAAAGGCTAGAAGTGAAATCATCTGATACGGCGAGCGTCGAAAAGGGAATTAAGGACTAAAAGCATGAAATTAAAAGAGTTAAACTGGATTAATTAAGGCCTTTAGTAGCTTTTAACCATACAATCTATGGATAAAGTTTTAAACGTTTCTGCTCTTTTCCCAAGTTACGAGTCGTCAAATATTTATGACATTTATTTGAATTTTAGTGAGGTGATTGACAGTAAGATCCCACTTATTTGGTAAAATATTTCCATTAAACGATTTAACCGTTTTGTCGGCAAGGACTAGCATGAACTTAAGCTATCTAAGAAAAAGGTTTCTTTCATTATCTCAGCTTTCCTTTCCATTGTGAGAAGAGCTATTTCACCAGGATAACTTATGTTTGTGTTTTCAATCTTTTACGATAGGGGACCTAATTGCAAGGTTACACATCATGGCTCCACGAAAAGAACCCAAGGCATCCGCCGAGAGCTTAGGCCAAGGTTCAGATATTGTTTCTGATATTTCACCTCGAAGTATCAATACTATTAAAACATGGACACACATTTCCAATGTTCTGCAGCCCGAGGTGATAAATTGCAAGGATGATTCCTGCGATACTGAGGACGATGACATATCCACCAAATACAAAATCATTGCTCAAGCAGAGATGCACAAAATAGTAGCAAGGCCACAGCTTCTCCCCTATTGTGATATGGTCAGATGGGCACTGGACGACCATGTAGACATCCTGACTAGAACAATTTTCAACGAACAGAGGGAAGCAGTTGGGTCTTTCAGACCAGAGAACTTACAGACAATGTATAAATTGTCACCCACACCAAACCGTACTTACAATGCTGAATTCCTAGAGGGTTTCAAAAAGAAGGAATGCGAGCAGTACGGAAGAAATTTATCCGATCTGATCAAAGAGTGGGTTTCGCACCCCGCGAAATTCAGGGCCGATACTCATGGAATTTATTCAGTCTCCTTTTTAGAGCTACAATTCAAGTATGTAGCGATGATGGCCTATAGATTGTACGGGAAGGAGGACACCACTCACTTTTTCCTCCCATGGGTACTGCTCATTCATACAGTCGCTGAAGGTTTTTCTTTCGACTGGGCCAAATTGATGTCGAACAGTCTCACCAGTCAAATTACTGAATATCAAGCGCAAAAAGGCAGTGGGAAAGCATCTTCATTTTTTATGTATGCCTAAATCATGGATGTTATTTACTTCATGACACCCTTCCCATTGATGAAATGGAGCTGGACTCCATCTAATGATGAGCCTATCCATGTCTACCACTCGAAACTTTGGGAGGATAAGGCCAAAGATTTCATCTACGAGATTTTTAACTGGGTAATGGTACCAATGCATGTCTCTATCTTCAGCCATCCGTCTCCCAGGATTTCGGATAACATCACGGCCAACCTTAGTAATGTAGCAGATTGGTATATAGAAGCACAGTTTTCATACATCATGGCTTTCAGCACCTCTATTCCCCCCCATGCTTTGTTGTTATTCCTGTCGGATAAGCTAATATGTCGCAAGATCGTCAGGCAAGTTGTGCTTGGTGGGATGAGCAAAGAGATCAAAGGACTATCAAAGAAGTTATGGCCACCCTTCCCCATTCATATTCATTCATACTCTTTATTAGATTTTGTCCATGCCAAAGCCGAGGCCACGGCTTTGGAGGAAATGAAGTTGGTGAACATTGAGTTCAAAAATCACGACCCTAATAAGGTTGTGAGTAATCACTTGGCGAATTGTGACCTTAAGACATACGAACATGAGGATTCACCTCATGATGAAATATTCCAAGGTGCGAGGTCCTACTCTGAAGTCTTGAGTCGGATTCAGGCCTTACCACCCGGAGATATGGTCGATTTCCTCAAATTCGAGGAGCATCGGAAGAGTTTCCTCCCCCTAATCTTACAGGGCAAAACCCCAAAGCTTCTAGACACATAGCAGGCAGAAGCCAAACACTCAAAGAACTCAAGTCCTGGCAAGGAGAAAAATTAGGAAGGGACAAAGGAAGGGGAGACCTCGGAACAAGGAGCCAAAATCCCCGATCAAGGAGAGAAAAAACCAAAGGCAATTGCATCGGGCGAGCAGGTACTAAGTCAAGAAAAGATACCCTCACAAAAGGTATGTGACACCCCACCGATCATATCAAGTGATCCAGCCACAGACGCTACCCCTAAACAATCATCCAAGGAAATCGGCAGTCTGATTATTGTTATCACACCCTTACAGTTCACAAAGGGGAACCTTGATGCGGGATGGATTTTCAATGAAGAACTAATGCCCATTTATGTAGAAGAGTTGCCTCCTATTGAATTTTTCTTTGATAAGAAAAGGAAGGCCATGGTGAAGCAAGAATTATATCAAAGAGAGGGCATAGTGGATAAAAAATTTAAAATCATGACAGATGAAAAGGCTGTGAAAGAGGAAGAATTCACCGAGGAGATAGTGGGAACATTAGGAGCTTATGCTACGGCCAATCAGTACTCAGTTGGAACTCTGAAGACACAGTTGAAACGGAAGAACCTCTTGATAAGTAAGTTGGAGGCTAGGGTAGTTACGGCAGAAGGTGGAGATAGCTTAGCGAGAATTATTTGCCAAAGTGGAAATCATCCAAAGTCACTTTCAGACGATTGATCAAGCGCCAAAGGATATCTCTTTGAGAGAAAGAGAAGCTGGGGCAACTCGAATATCTTTCCAGGTGGCTGTTGTAGCAACAGCAAATGAAGGAATGGTCGGTAGTGCCAAATTATCCATCCCAGAGAAAACTAGGGGAAATATTTTACTGAAGGCATGGGAGCATAACATATCAGAGAGTAGAGAAAGAGCTAAAGAGATGAAGAATTCTTGTGAAGAGACATTCAGCTTGATAAATAAAAATTTGTTGAACCTTGATAAGGAAGATAGCGTTGGGACACTGGGAAAAATTAACATAGCCAAACACCTGTTAGATATCAAGGAGAATGTTGAAAAGGAACAAGCTAAAATATCCCAGCTAAGTCAGGTTGAATTTTCTCAAGTGGAAAAATGGTTAATAAAACCAAGTTTACAATTATGGTCCATCATCACGGAAGACCGATAAGTAGGAAGACGATTGCCACATCTGG
>WSFP011386249.1:0-28769 GCA_009831015.1 Picea engelmannii | reverse complement strand
GCAGAATCAAACATTTCCTACTCACTGCATCAACAACCTTGTTAGCATTTCCAAAAATGTTTTTTATAACAAAAATAAAGTTTTTCATAAATTGAACCCATTTTGCATGTTTCTGGTTCAATTTCTCATGTTTGGTTATGAATTGTAACGAGTGATTGTCTCTATACAAGACAAACTCTTTCGGAACCAAGTAATGGCTCCATTTATTCAACGCTTGTATGATTGCATAAATTATTTATCATACGTGGAATAATTCCTCTTGGCATCGTTCAGCTTCTCACTAAAGTATGCAATCGGTCTTTTGTCTTGACTTAAGACTGCTCCAATCACAAATCCACTTGCATCACATCTCACTTGAAATGTGTTACTAAAATATAGCAGAACCAGAACTGGTTGTCCGGTTATCTTCTCTTTCAATAGCTTGAAACTTTTCTCTGCTTCCTTTGTCCAATGAAATGATTTATGTCTTTTCTTGACTATGTCCATCATTGGTGCAAAAATTCCACTAAAATTTCTGATGAGCTTCCTATAAAAACTAGATAATCCATGGAATCTTTTGACTTCAAAGATATTCTTTGGTGATGGCCATTCTTTGATCACTTTTAATTTCTCAGGATCCATCTTCAACTCATTCAAAGAGATTACAAACCCCAAATAAATGAGTTATTTCTTCATGAAAGATGACTTCTTCATATTTATCAGCAACTTCTCTTGCTACAACCTCCTCATCACTAGAGTTAGGTGTCTCAATTTCTCTTCCTCAGTCTTACTGAAGATCAGTATATCATCAAGATACACAATTACGAACTTCCCAATGAAATCTTTCAAGACTTCGTTCATCAATCTCATGAAAGTACTTAGCACTTTCGTCAAATCAAATGGCATGACAAGCCATTCGTATAATCCTTCATTAGTCTTGAATGTTGTCTTCCATTCATCACCTTCCCTCATTCTAATCTGATGATATCCACTTTTCAAATCAGTTTTTGAAAAACAATTTGCTCCACTCAAGCAATCCATCAAGTCATCCATCCTGGGTAAAGGAAATCTATACCTGATGATGATTTTGTTTATAGCTCTTGAGCCTGTACACATCCTCCATCCACCATCCTTTTTTGGACTTAACACTATTGGTAAAATGAATGGACTCCAACTTTCTATAATCAACACTTTGTCCATCAAATCATGGACTTTCTTCTTGACCTCTTCATTCTCCAGCGGCGTCAATCTGCACATTTCTTTGTTTGGTAAACTCTCCCCTGGTATAAGGTCAATGTGATGGCTTATTCTCTTAATGGGTGGCAACAAACAAGGTAATTCGTCCACCACTATATCAGTGAAATTCTCCAGCAATTCCTAAATTTACTCAGGTAGATCATCTTTGGTGGTACTGGTCAAAATGAATCTTGGTTTTCTTACCACAACAAACTGCATTTCTTGATTTTTCTTGACTTTATTAAGAAGATCCTTCCCACTCATGAGAAGTATAGTGTTTCTCATTTATTCTTTCACCTTCTTGTCTTCAATCCATAGCAACATATGCGTTCTACCATTCTTCTCCAAGGTGTATGTGTTCTTTCTCACATCAAGAATAATTTTTTTGTCATATTGCCACGATCTCCCCAACAAAAGATGACACACACCCATGGGAATAACATGACATAATATATCATCTCTGTATCACCCTATATTAAACTCAACTAAACATTGTTTAGTGACTGTTACCTAATGTCCTTTTTGCAACCACGAGACTTTGTATGGGATTAGATGTGCAACTGTCTCCAATTACATCTTTTCCACCATTTCTATGGAGACTAGCTTATTTGTACTTCCACTGTCCACTATCACCTTGCATAGCCTATCCTTGGTCTTGCAAGCAGTTCTAAACAAATTGTTTCTTTGGACTAGATTCTCCACCTCTTTCTCTGGCTTTAAGAGAACTTTTCTCATCATTAAGGATCTCTCGCCTTATGCATCTTCTGCCTCAACATTTCGCCTTTGCACTTCTGAAATGTGAGCTTCTCCTCCTCCATCTCTTTTTCTATCGGGACATTCAAAATATTTGTGTCCAATGATTCCATAGAAAAAACACTTTATCTCACCATCTCTTCCTCTTCCTCTTCCTCTCGCTCGAGGAAAAGTGTTCCTATCAAAAAATTTCCTTCCCCGTGAACTTCCTCCCCTTTCTAGGTGGTTATGAGGTTTCTTTTCTTCATCCTTGGGATTCTGTACTCTGTCCTGGGAAACTGCTTTGCTTCTTCTCTAAATTCTACCTCTACCCCTTTGACCTTTCTTTCGGGCCAATTTTTTTTCTTCCTTCAAAGCAATCTGATAAGCTTCTTCCACATTTCTAATCATCACCATTCTCATATCATCCTAAATTTCATATCTCAGGACATTCATATATATAGAAAATTTTTCATCATCATTCTTGCAATGACCTGCTTTGATGTTAAGTCAGTAAAATTCCTCAATGTATGCCTTTACTGTCATCCCTTTCTATCTCAAATTCTGCATTCTTCGAAACAGATTAATTTGATAGTCTTTGGGTATAAATTTGGCTTTCATCTTGGCGACCATCCTATCCCAGGTTTTGATTTTTTTTTTGCCTTTGCAACGCCTGTCAGCCTGCAGCTCATCCCACCACAGTGTTGCATGCCCTTTCAATCTAGTGACATCATGTTTTACTTTCTTATATTCCTCGACATCCTCATAGTTGAAATATTTATCCAGAGATCTAAACCAATCTAGAAGCTCTTCAACATCAAAGTTTCCTTCATACATCGGAATATTCATCTTTGCTCTAGCACCTATTCTTGCAACATCTCTGAATAGACGTTCTTCTATAGAATCTTCGGCTACAACTTCTTCTTTGGCTCTAGCTTCATTTTCACTTTCAGCTTAACTGACATCTCATGTATCAGTAGCTCGTCTCTGTGATATCTCCATAGAATCTAATCTAGCACGAAGTTCTCTCATTTCCCTTTCCACGGATGGATCAGGCATTGGCCTATCTTGACATCTTCTTGGCGGCATTGTTTCAATCTGCTCCACGTAGAATTCAAATCACAACTTGCCTTGTTTCCTCTCTTTCTTACATAAACCAATGATTGTAGGCTTTGATACCACCTAACAAAACACCCGCACCTCAGCAGGGATCTGCTGACCTCTCGGTCTTTGGATATTCACTTCCCTTGAGCCGAAATAACTCCTTCAATTCCTGCTGGAACCTTCAATCATGAAAACCACAGGTCCTCCTACAAAAACTCCACCTATGTGAACCAACTCTAGGCGCGAGCCTTTCTCCCATACGACCACGACGCTATGACCGCAGTTCACACAAAAAGAAAATTCATGAATCGCGACTTCGGGGATGTTGGAATGATACAAATCCAACTGTCCACATCCAAAAAACCTTGAAACCCGATGTGGGGCCTCTCCCAGGGACTAGATCTGATGGTCCTATGCTTTCCTCTCAATCGATGACCACGATCGTGTCGTGATATCGTATTTTGCGATGTTGGGATTGTTTGTGTGACACAAACCCAACGCTCCAAATCCTGACTCTAGAAATCCGGTTACACCAGATCTACAGTCCAGGTCCTCTGCTGACAAATGGTCCAGATTGTGTCAGAATCTTGCATATCGAGATTTCGTAATTCAAGACCTCTAAGTTAGGATTGTCTCCACTCTTCGATCCCCGAAATGTAGAGATACAAAATCAAGAGATCAACGACTCCCATTGACCCTGATCCAATGTATTTTGTTCCTCCTGAGCTTGTGAGTACTGAAAGGTTATCATTCTTATCACCTCCGCTGATCTACTAGATCCAATGGCTCATGGAATTTCAGTATTCCTCCCTTCGATAAATTCCACCGTCCATCTTATATTTTCAATAGATTCAAGCCAAAGGACTTGGCATCAATTCTTCTAGGGTCAAACTCTACAAGGTGACTTCGACCTTCTATTTTTCTTAGAATTCCTCGAAGTCTCTATCCCTTATGATATTGGATTCTACTGCAACCTCAATAATTTCAAGGGTTCCTTGCATGCACTCCTTGTGGCATTCACAACAACCTCTGGTTATTGACAACTCCGACTTTCTGTGCACTCCTTGCAACCGAGTTCTTCAACCAATTAGTTGGGTTGGTAAAGTCTAAGACTCTTCCCCATCCTGTGAACACCTTTCATGACTCTGTTCTACACTTGCAGTCAGTGGGTATAAAACAACTCTATCATTCCTGATCTTTTTTGAGATGAAACTCAGAAAACTTGTCACACACTCTTTGCGAACCTTCACTGTACTTCTTGCAGGAATTCTCAGGAAGAGAAAACATTGAAGCTTATACTTCTCCTCCTCCAACAGACTTCATACATTCAACATGAAATCAAGAGAATACATAGCATTGAAGTAAAATGCATAACAAAGACGGAAAATTATTGTAAACATACCATTCAATAGATGTAAACAGAATTCACAAAAACACCATGAAGTTGGATCAAAGCTTCCTTATATTGATCCAAGTGCATCTATACATGGGTTCAATAGAAAAAGATATCTGCTCATACCTATTCTACAATCTCTTTTCTTCTCTGCTCTCTTTTTCTCTACAACTCTAAGATTCTTCTTTTTCTTGAGAATAATGCAATACAATACATACAAGGGAGATTTCTATAGTTTTACCTCCTACAGCTCTAAGATATCTAATCAAATTAAAGACTAAAACTACCTTACATTTATAACATTAAATGCCTCCATATCTGACAGATGAGAGAAACTTCTCAAGATCTGTATTACAACTCAAAACATAAATGTGAATGCATTTTTTCAAGATACTACATTAATGTTTTTATCTTTCAAATTCAAAACATTCTCAAAATATGCATTGGTGCATATCCATTTGTCTTCCGCTTCCGCGTGCTTATGATTCTCCTACATCAATTTTGGATCATAACATCGATCATGGTGAATTCCTGGGTCAACAACAAAATGTAAATATAAGGAAAGAACCCCATCCCCCTCCAAAGTTTGATGTTTCTCAAGAGAAACAATTTCTACTTAATGCACAAAAATCCCTTGAAGAAGAAAGAGCGCATGAGGAGATGCAACATGTGACTCAAAGGTATCTTGAAGAGGCACAAATCCAAGAGGAAGTGCATATGGTGATGTAGAATTCTCTAGAGGAATCATGGATCCAAAAATAAGTGCAACACGTGATGTAGAGGTCATTGTAAGAAGTTTGTGCGTGCCAAGAATTACAACATGAGACACACAGATCTTTGGAGGAGGCTCACATGTGTGAGGAAATTTAGTGAACAACCCAAATATTGATAGAAGAAGCTGACAGATAGACTACACTACAACATGTTGAGTAAAATGATTATGAAGAAAAACACCAGGAGAAGTTGCAATGCATAGCATGCGCAGAAGCATTGCATGACCTAGGTCACATGGTAGAAGATGAATATCAAGTCAATACCTTCCTACATTGTTGTTTTCACATGCTTAAATATCTAGAAGATGAAATTAAGTTGACCCAGATGTTAACTGCTTGCATGAAATAATAAGGAGAAGATACCACCATATCAACTCTGTTGTTGGAAAGGGATGTTTCCCAGGTTAGCAAGAAAAATCACACTAGTCGAGAGTTTAATATGAAAATATATCTTGGTGGGTATGACATGGATGGAGTCATGTTGGACCTAGGGTCTGATGTGGACATTTTAGCCAAGAAGTCTTTGAAAGTAATGGGTAAACCTAAGTTGGTCTAGTCACCCATCCAACTTCGGTTAGCCAGTCAATACATTATCTATCCCATAGGCTGACTAGAGAAAGTGATAGTCAACATAGAAGGTGTGAAAACAAAGGCAAAATTTGAATTCATCGACATCATGGAGAATTCTTATCCATATCTTTCATTGTTTGGAACTAATTGGGCCTTTGACAATAATGTGGTGTTAAACTTGAAGAATTGGCAAATGTCCTATGAAATTGAAACCTTGTGCATGGTTGTGGCACTAGACCCATATAAGGGAGACAACTATAATGATCCCATATATGAGGATGCGTGGAGCTCAGGAGTGGAAAATATTTACAAGTTCAGTGGGCACAAGGAGGACTACATCAACCCACCATAGATGGTGAATTGAGATAGAGGAGAGTCAAATATTATGACACAGATGATCAGAATTCCTTGGAAAGATGGAAGAATAATATTTACGAGGTGCTAACAAGGGAGTATGCACATATCTCTATAGAATAGCACATGAAAGACTTTGTCTCTTATCGGTATGATGTCTTAGAGCCGGTGGGCATATTAATTACATGCATCCAACATACTCTAGAATATCCAAGATTCTACACCATCGATACAGTATTGTTTGACATCCCTACATGACGGTGGGATGCACATCAAGACTCATATAATGACTAGGAACATCTCAAAGAATCCATGCGAGAGAGATTGAAAACATGTATGGGAATCCACCTATGTATGGGTGATTCATAAGGATGGTGGGTAGTCATATATCTATAACCACTATTCCCTTGCTACATCTTAGGGTCTCCTAAGATGATTCAAAATAAGGTCGCCTTCTCAAGACTCAGAATACCCCTCACACCGTGAAAAGAAGTGAAGCCATAGGGGAAGGATTCTGCTACATTCTCCCCGAAACAACATAAATAATTGGCTCACTCTAGCACCACTAACCCCATTGATCATATAGATGTGCTTTACAGGAAGCTCTTTCTTCGTCATCCTCAGGGGGTAGAGAATACTAGCGAGATATGTGGAAAGTAGCGCTATAGCCTATCAGGGGCCACCACACTTCTGTGAAATCTTAGCACCTGTTCAGAAAGGTGGAAGAAACATGCATGACACCTCCCGTCGAATCACATATGTGCATGTATGGGAAGTTCCAATCAAGCTCTGAGCCGCACAATCCCATTCCTCTCACATATAAATATGGTGACATTTTCATTGATAGTACTATCAATAACTACTGTGGCCTTCCCAACACTCTAGATCAAATGGTGGTTATTTATTCATTCAAGGGAAATTATTCCCTAATTAATGCTCTAGTGTACGGGCTCACAAATGTTGAAAATATCATCTCATGCAACCACCAACTAGCTAAAACATGTCCCGCAGTTCCAGAATAAGGTACAATTACACATGGTGAAAATAACTTATGACTCCTTGCGATCCAACATCCAACTGTCCTATAATACTCATTTGGAAGATTGTTTCCTTCCTCATTATTTTTACCTCTTTCGATATGCACCTTTCTCCCTGTATAAGAAAACCCCTAAAATTAAGTTTCATCCACACAGTAGCCAAGCAACAACCAAGAGCTAATCACCCCTTCTATTTCTAAATAACTCATTTCTATGTCTAGCTCAAAATTTTCATGGCCTCCTCAAGCACACCCTATGGCCAAAGAAGATATTGGGTTTCCTCCAATTTTTAAATGGAAGAACATGCATTACCTTGGCACGTCACATTCACAGGGTCCCAAACATGATGGGTATATGATGTCCATTTCATCTATTACAATGTCTGGAACTTGAAGAAGTTACCCATCTTAGCCTTTCACCACTGTTAGCACTGGAAGTCACCTCTGGATTGTTGTAGAGGTAATCCTAGTACCCAATAGTTTATATATCACAGTGAATAATTTAAGGGTAGTCGAATGGATGCAAACTCAAGAAAATATTGCTTTAGCTCATAAAACTGGGTTGGAGATGCATAGATAAGTGAGGTCTTGATCTAACTTAAGCCGATAAGTTTTTATAGTGGTGAGTAGGAAAAAGAAACATGAGAAAGGTATGAAGGTATGCTATGGACATCCGGTCTTCCAATATCCTATAGAGGAAAAGTCTCAGACACAAGATCCTCTTGGATCTGGAAACTTCGAGAAACTAAAAACGTTGCAACGACAGATCTAGTCAAACCTACACTATACTACAGTCACAACACCTGAATGGATCATCCATGTTCGAGATTTCAGATTTAGAAGAAAATAAATGAAAGGAGAAGTTGGCTACCATTAAACAAGAAGTCTCAAATGCGTATACATAACCAGAGAACCAGAATGTTCATTAAAACTTTACAATATGGGAGCCTTGCTCTACCATCGACCCTAATAAAATATCAAAACTGAGTATATATACTCATAACTGATAATGACCCCCAGGGACATGAACACACCACTAAATTCAAATCTTTGAGTCTCCTTATTCTATTGTCAGACTGGACTTGTCTTCCTCTATCAGATGCAAAATTAAAACAGTATGGGCTTTGCAGGAAAACCCATTTACAGAGGAGTTATGGGTTGTCAGCTAGCCGCCACAACCATCCTTTCATGCTTCCCATTTATGTGATGAGACGATGTTTCAAACACCATACCTCACTTTCATTAACTTCTTTCATTAGGATCGGGATGAGACTTGACTTCCGTGAATTCTCTGGGCGATTCCCATGACTTTGTTGAATTAATCTCGATGCCTTGAGCCCTGCTGCTCTCCTTTTGCAATCAATACATGAACTTTTGACCCTTTGGCATGACTCTTTTCCATCAGCCTGACATTGCATGTGACCTTGGGATGTGACCTAGAGCTTACACCCAAAGGCACTTTTAGGACTTTTCCTTTCGAGAGTATTTACTCCTCTTTGCTCTCAACATCGTGATACACGAAATCGAAAAATGAATTTCGAGATTAGCTGCTAGGCTTGCTTTAAAATGAATGGCCATGATCCTTTCCCTGACAACACGAAACGCCAGCTAAGCGATGAGCACTAGCCTCTCTTTCTAGACCTGCTTCCCATGTGATCAGACACTGAGACCATGAGCTTGATTTTGGGCCGTTTCTCGATTTCGTGTTTTGGGAGTCTTGTCGTGCTCCACTTCTGAAACCCTGACTCGCAAAACCATGAAATTACTTGATCTAGTTCCATGTGTCCCATAGGTTTGGACGACTGAGATTGATCCATTGGATTTTTGAGTCTTGGGAATTTGGGATATGGATGAAACTTTACGACAAGAACCCTGAAATCCTGATTCACGTGCTTGCTTGTCAGCGACAACAACTGAACTTGCTCGCTCGTCTGATCTGAGGCCATGTTAGACCACTCCAAGCATTGTGGCCTGTGACAAACTAAGATTTGGAAAACTGATAGGGACTTGGTAAAACATATGATTAGTTCCAGTGGCCAAGGGGATGGGCTCAAACAAAAAGGCGAACAGAAAGAAATTTTTCAAACTACAAGGGAGGGAAAACACAAGGACATGGCGAACAAAATAGAGAAAAATAGGGAAAGGACACAGACTCGGGTAAGTTGACACATGCCTACGGGCCTTGATAACTTTATGTGATAACATTTGGCTAGACAGGGGATGGCATGCTCCCTACGAGCTGCCAAGAACAAGTAGTTCCAGTGCCTTAGCTGTTGGGTTATGGAGTCTATCAGTAATAGAAATATAAAAATAAAACAAAAACAAAACAAGGACAGTATTTACAATGGTGGGACGTTAGTTGCGTTCTTTAAACAATTTTTTTTTCCAGGAAGTGGCCATTTACAGGGCCACCAAAAACCTCATCACCCTCCAGATTCTATAACCTGTAAGTATTGTTCGGAGATGCTTTAAAAATATTGAATGGAATGATCCATAAGGCCTCGAATTTGGTGTTCTTTCCCCTGTCCTACTTTGGTGCGTCCCATTTTAAGACTTGATCTCCCAGCTGGAACTCTCATTTTCGTACGTTCCTATCAAAATCCTGTTTCACTCTCTGCTGATGCTCATGTGCTCTATCCTTGAGATGCTCTCTTGCCTGCTGCACTTTGACCAACTGCTGGATTCTTCTCACCATATCATCAGGCTCACCCTGGTGATCTTGAAATAATTTTTCCAAGGCCATATAAGAGGGAAAAACTGCATCGGTTCCATATACTAGCTAGAACGGAGAGACATCAAGAGATCTTTTTTTGTCACTCTATCGGCCCACAAAAAAAACTTGAGCTTTGAATCCCATGCTTTTTTGTTATCATCTAATAGTCTCTTAATGATTTTGATCAGGCTCTTGTTAGAGGACTTTGCCAGTCCATTGCCCTGGGGGTAGTATGGGGTAGAGTGAATCAACTTAATTTCGAACTGCTCACATAAGAGGATCAATGGTTCAACTTTTAAAGAAGTGGATTTATCTGTGAAAATTCTTCTTTGGTAGCCAAATCCTGTTGTGATATCCTCCTTGTGGGGATAGATTCTATCCACATTGTAAAATAATATGTGGTAGTCAGGATCCATCTATGTTGACCGCTGGATGCAGGATGAATCTCCCCAATGAATTCTAGGGCCCCACTGTTGGAAGGGCCCTAAAGAAACCATAGGTTTCAATGGAAACGACTTTAGTTGTTGCTTTTCTGAAATCTTTTGAAATTTGGCATAGGCTCTAACATTTGCACAAACATCAATGAATGGATTAGGCCATAAGTAACCAACCCTGAGAATTTTATGGGCCTTCATTCTCTAGAAGTGATGTCCCCCACACAAACTGTCATGAAAGTCTGACATAATCCGTTGTGCTTCATGTGGGTATAAACATCTTAGAAGTACACCCAGGGGGTCTTTCCAATATAAATTTTTATCAACAAGTCATTATTTGATTGCTTTGAGCTTTAAAGATCTTTCCTTGTTCCTTTGCATGCCATCAGGGGGTTGCAATTCTTGTAGAAAATATATGACATCCATGTACCAAGGACATCCTGCTAATGCGGGGTCTGCCGAAGCATTTGTATCGTACAGTTCAACCTGCTAATTTTTTGAGAATTCATTGATGAAGATTACCCCCAAATATTTGCAATTATATTCATCCAGCAGTCTGGCTAAACCTTGACCTTTAAGCAATTTGGTGGTCTTTATCTCCAGGTCAAATTCGAGGATTTTGGCAATCCATCGACTCCTCCTTCCATCTATGTTTGGTTGAATGTGAATTTCCTTCACGACAGCTGAAGGGACATATGCAGTGATTTTTGACTATAGGACATAGACTCTAAAATCTTTGAGAGATTTAACCAAAGAATAGGCATGCTTCTCCATCATGTCGTATTTCACGTCAACATCTCTTAATGCCCTACTGAAAAAGGAGATGAGTTGCACCTTTAGAACCAATAATCTTTGTCATTCAATCCTAGGGAAAATATTCAATTTCATCCCTAGCAACGACGCTATAAATGTTATCATTGAAAGTCACCTCTGGATTGCTACAGAGGTAAGCTCAGTACCCATCAATTTATATATCATAGTGAATAATTTAAGGGTGGTCGAATGGATGCAGACTTAGGAAAATATTGCTTTAGCTCAGAAAACTAGGTTGGAGATGCATATATAAGTGAGGTATTGATCTAAATTAATCCAATAAGTTTGTATAGTGGTGAGTATGAAGAAGAAACATGAGAAAGGTATGAAGGTCTTCTTTGGACATTCGGTCTTCTAACAGCCTATGGAGGAAAATTCTTAGACACAAGATCCTCTTGGATCTGGAAACTTCGAGAAACTGAAAACTTTGAAATGATAGATATAGTCAAACCTACACTATAATACAGTCACAACACCCGACTAGATCATCCATGCCCAAGATTTCAAATTCAGAAGCAAAGAAATGAAAGGAGAAGTTGGCTTCCATTAAACAAGAAGTCTCAAATGCGTATACATAACCAAAGAACCAGAGTGTTCATTAAAAATTTACAATATGGGAGCCTTGCTCTACCATCGACCCTAAAAAAATATCAAAATTGAGTATATATACTCATAACTTCTAATGGCCCCCAGGGACACAAATGAACCATTGCATTCAAAGCTTTGTGTCTCCTCCGTTTTTTTTCACACTGCACTTGTCTTCCTCTATCAGATGAGAAATTAAAATAGTATGGGATTTGCAGGAAAACCCATTTACAGAGGAGTTATGGGTTGTCAGCTAGCTACCGCAACCATCCTTTCATGCTTCCCATTTATGTGATGAGACAAGGTTTCAACCACCATCCCCCACTTTCATTAACTGCCTTCATTGGGATCAGGATGAGCCCTGACATCTGTGAATTCTCTGGGCAGTGCCCATGACTTTGTTGAATTAATCTCGACGCCTCGAGCCCTACTTCTCTCCTTCTATAATCAATACAGGCACTTTAAGCCCTTTGGCGTGACTCTTTTCCATCAGCCTGACCTTGCATGTGACCTTGGGATGTGACCTAGAGCTTACACCCAACGACCCTTTTGAGACTTTTCCTTTCGAGAGTCTTTACTCCTCTTTTCTCTCAACATCGCGATACCCAAAATCACAAAACAGATTTTGAGATCAGCGGCTACGCTTGCTTTAAAATGAATGGCCATGATCCTTTCCCTGATAACATGAAATGCTAGCTAAGCGATGAGCGTTAGCCCCTCTTTCCAAACCTTATTCCCATGTGGTCAGATGCTGGGACCATGAGCTTGATTCTAGGGAGTTTCATGATTTCACATTTCGGGAGTCTTGTCGTGCTCCACTTTCGAAACACCGACTTGCGAAACCACAATATTACTTGATCTGGTGCCATGCGTCCCTTACATTTGGATGAATGAGATTGATCCATCGTATTTTCGGGTCTCGGGACTTTGGGCCATGGATGAAACTTTACGACAAGAACCTCGAACTCAGGATTCTCGCACTCGCTTGTCATCGATGACAACTGAACTTGCTCGTTCGCTAGATCTAATTCCATCTTAGACCGCTCCAAGTACTACGGCCTGTGACAAACGAATATTTGGACAACTGACAGGGACTTGGGAAAACATATGATTAGTTCCAGCAACCAGGGGGATGGGATCAAATAGAAAGGTGAACAAAAATAAATTTTGCAGACTAGAAGGGAGGGAAAACACAAGGACATGTCCAATAAAATAGAGAAAAATGGGGCAAGGACACAAACTTGGGTAAGTTGACACATGCCTACAGGCCTTGACAACTTTATGTGATAACAAACACTATGCCTACAACGTCTATAGTAAAGATGTAAGGACACTCACACTCACCCAATAGTGGTCCCAACCTGTTCGATAGATGGGGATCTTCTCCCTGCTGGATTGTCCTAACTTTGGGCACAACGAAATGGTTACCCTATGTGGCCACCTATTACTAACTTGAATGCATGGAATCTACCTCTGGCTGGGAGAGAAATACCCCTTTGATGAAGCTGCAATCTATTGCATGACGGGCCTACCCATATATAGTGAGGAGCTAGAGAAATGAAATACTGCTAAAGATGTCACCCAATAAGAAATCTATGGCACATATTCTAGTTATCGAGGAAGGTGGGGAATACTTATTTCAAAAATCAACACCAGACCAACTCACCTTACTACACAACTCATAACTTGAAAAACAATTCGCAATAGTACTAGAGAAGAATTCCCATATGGGGTCATCAAAGAACTTGAGTGGTGCATTGTTGGGATTCAAATGGCATGAACCTGGTATGTGATGAATGAGTTTATAGATGATTTCTTGGACGCCCAGAAATCAAGAAAGGAATTTCATTATAGTGGGATCCTATTGTTTCTTTCTATGGTAGTCTAGGAGTCCCCTTGACGGTTTGAATGACCCATCGACAATCGGCATATCTTCAAAGATCCTTACTTCCTACGACTCCAAAAACACAAGGATCCACGCATAAAAAATTCACACAACGAGCTATTCCAGGAGTGGTATAATCAACTCATCTAGACTATCACGTCACAAGAACGCATTCTCTGCACTCTTATTGACATGTATGATGGATAACTTATATTTGAATTTACTTTACTTAATGTTTCCATTTGTCCCAGTGATGAGTATGGAGCTGCAGTGGAACTCCTTCCCTTCCATATTTCTAAGGATGACATTCAACAAGGTGTGGTCAAATGGTTTGCACATATTCAACTACTCCATGTTGAATACACTACAACTCTAGAGACACACACTAAACACAACCAAGATCGCAAAAAGGATGAAGCAGTGTGAGGTATGACTTAATAGGCACCCTCCCATGATAGGGGTATGCATACCAAGGCATTCTAAAAAAGTCCCTAGGATCCCTTGCATACATATCCTCTAGTTCAACCAACACTACTAGGAGCTAAGTGATCGTGACCCAACTCCTCCATTCTAACTTCTACCCCATTTACTTATCCAGGACCTACTCATATGATGCCATAAATAACAACACTAATAGATTCACTATGATGCCAATTGTTGCTGCAACAATAATTTCATTCTGAGGATTTGCACAACATAAACCATATTTTCCAACAGTTAGGAGGTGTTATGCAAGTACCATTCCACACTTCATGTCCATTTCCTTCTAGACCCAATGTTAGTTCTCCTTATTTCATCCTTCGGGTGGATCCCCTTTCATTACTAACTATCAATTCCCATCATGGTGGGATTCCTTTGGATATGATCCCTACCCCTCTCATGCATGAATATGCCACTACATTACCCTTTGAATTAGGTGAGCACAATGAGAATATTGGGAAATCCCATGTCCAATTGCAACTACAACATCAATTCGATATTGCCATGTAGAATCAGATGTGTGACCAATATAAAAGAGAAAGGCGGGAACATCAAGTATTAAAAAAGAAATATGATGCCGATAAGGTGGCACACAAAGCTACTCAAGCTCAATATTCCAAGATCCACTCATCTTTCCACAACCTGTTGGGGAAGGTGGACAACTTATATTCCATGATTCCTACCACTTCTTTTCCAAACGCCGACACTCCCATAGGCCTTAAGATCTCCGCAGTAAATACTCTCCTACAACAACTCAAGTTGTAGCTCACTAAAAAGGGTCAAATGCCACTTCACATGGACTCACCTACTTCGCCTCACCCCACACCATTTCAGATACCTCAAGAAACTATCCACATCATCTAGTTATAGGTGAAATCTTTCTCCAAGTTGGTGGACTATGAATCAGCCTTATGGAATCACCTCTTAGCCCCTCCTGAATTATCTACCATTGCAAAATGAATCATCACAACAAAAATGGAGGTCACAAAATAGAAGTGAGACCTCACTTCCCTACCTCCTTAGGATCGGGTCCTTGCAGTGTAGGCTATCGCTACAAGAAAGAAATACATTACTACAAAAAAAGCAGAGCACCGACACCAAAACACATTCGATATGATTTCCATCGCGAACTATAAAAACTTGACTTTGTTCAACCAACTATTTGATGTATTGGCCATTGTTGGGCCCATGGTTGAACATATTAGAAACACAAATCTCACATCTACGACAGTCACAAATGATGTCACAGAAATGACTGTCCAACATACCCAGATGCTTCAAGGGAATTTTTTTGAGCCTGAGAGTCGGTTTCTGGAATTCATGCAAAACCTCAAGGGCAGGGTGTTGTCTATCACTGACATCATTCCATTAAGTAGCTAGCTCAAGCATAAGCCAAATAATAGTGGTGAGGGCCTGTTGCCACCCAATTTTTTGGGTTCAATTTTGTATGTGCATAGAAATGAAGTTTTGCATGCCCATTCCCTAGTTTTGTGTGCACCTAAGGAAATTCATGAAGAATTCCATATAATGCACATAGGACTAGGATTGTTTAACAACACGTCGATTATAAAGACTACCAAGTGCATGCCAATCCGTGTTTTTACAGTTGCACCAGAAAAAAAGAAAAAGAAAAAAGATGTCGGTCAAAATCAAGAAATGAATCATTGGGAAATATCGTGGAATGATTATTTCCCACAACATATGAAGACATCGGGTGGCTGGGAGATGATTTGACCAAGTATTTAAGATTTACCTTGATGTAGAGAGTCTACATGGAGTGTTGGAAGGAACCAGAAGTGTTCAAGGTAGTCGGATCAGACAAGCAAGTGGAGCAGAACAAAAAGAGACAACGCTCCCCAACAACAAAAGATATAAAAGAGAATTCTAAGCTAAGAAATGGAGTTATCTCGTGATATGACCAGTCAGAGAGGTTTTATTTAGCCTAGCTACCATTATCGAGATCACTATGATCTTGTTGTAATATTGTGATTTTCTTAATATATTCAAGTGTCTTTGTTCCATTTGAATCCTAAGAAGAGGTGTATGGCGCATTATGTTGTATTCCCATTTTCTTATATAGTAGTGATATGAATTTCTATGGTTGTCTTGAGTAGTTGTTTAGCACACTATATATCTATGTTGTAATGAAATAATTCCAATAATATTGATATGGAAGTTATGATATAATCTATGTCTATTATGAATGAGTTTAATATGTGTGTGTATTGTTTCAATTCTTATTCCTAAATATATTATCAGACCTGAGTTACATGGATTCCAATTGTAGTAATGTTTCATATGTTTAATCCTTCATCCCTATCACAAGACCTTCTAGTCTCTATGATCCTCTATGCATCTCAGGTGAGACCTTCCTTGGCCTTGGCTGAGGATTGATATGCCGATTCTTTGGGATTTTTGTTGGACAACTATGGATAAATCTTGGGTATAAAACTCCACAGCGTTAACAAGGATGGAACATGCAGAAGTGTGGACCGAAGGAGAATTCCCATCATAAAGTTCATACCATTATCATCTTGGCCTATAATAACATTACGACATTTAGGTAATTCTAATATTAATGATAATAATATTTATATACATCTTATACCATGTATGTTAGATTGAATGATATTCAATCCATGGATTATAAAAACATTTTATCTTTCACGCTTAATCGTGTAAGAGAAATTTTTCATTTCATCATTGGATATTTTTGTGATATTTATAAATCGACTTAACAACAACAACCATGCCTCTTGTACTTATCCTCTACTGCTCAATTCCTATACTTCTCCCAAAATTGTTATGAAAAATTGACCATATGATGCATGAAGAATTACACACATATACCACATGCAACCAACTTTTAATCCAACCACAACCCTTTGCAAAATAAGGTCCTATATGATATCCTTTGCAAAATTATGCATTGAACAATATTATCTCCTCTACAACATTATGAATTCCACAACATTATGCACTATGAATATTTGTCCATAGAATATTTTTTTGTAGCATGCAAATTTCTCACTTCCCATCCTTTTCCAAAAACAATTGAATCCATATTTCAACATGGATCAAACTTCATGCTAATAATGGAAAATTAAAATTTCCATACTATTATTCATTAATGCCAAGGGAAATGGTCAAGAAATTCATTATCATCATTGTTCTCCCTCAATTAACAATGGATCAAACCCCATGTTTATAATTTGGCCTTGCTTATGATTAATAGCATGGGTAATAACTAAACTATGATGTTCATCTGGATGATATAGGATATCTTACTTATAATCATCTATATAATAAATTGATAAAAGTTTACAAACATGCCTTGAAAATAGATAATCCATTCAAATTTGAACCCCTTTTCAGAAAGATATGTCAACCCATTATAAGTGGAATCATTTTATTAATTATATCATTATGGAATTCTACATGGGATTCCCTCGGAAAAGAAACAAAATGGTTTATTAAGTCATTAGATATGAAATGTTTTTCCAGAGATGTAAGGATAATGATGAGATTTTCATTAGCACCACAATTCCCAACCATTGATATTCTTATACAAGGACAATAATTCTACAAATATATTAAATTCTTTGATACCATGTTTAAATCCATGATATTCTTTAATATGCATAAATTTCAATTCATTTACAATTAATGCAAGTTCAGAAATTTCACCTCAACCTTTAGGTTTCCTAGATGTATTTTTTGTGAAATTCCATCCTTAAGGGTTGATTTGAAATAGTTATTTACAACATAAAACACTTCACTTCTCTTTAACCCAATTCATGGTACAACCAATAAAATAAATAACAATCAAGGCTACTTCAGTCCAACAAAGTTTCAACACTTATAGCACACTTCCCAAGGAAATTGCAGATTTGAAAACGATTTATTACAACATATTGTTACAAGAATTAATCCACTCTTTTTCGTTCTATATGTGTGATAAATCAGTTAACAAATTCTATTCAATGTTATGTCAAATCAACTTGCATAATCAACACTAGAATATATTCAATCACAAAGATAACATATGTTGAAATTGAAATAGGCAAGTGCAAAAAGTTTGGATAGCTATAATACTTCATATATACAGATAGATATAATTGCATACAAAAATATTAATACAAATTGGTACAATTCAATCTCTCCAAATCCTATCTAGGCCATCTAGTGCAATAGCAAAGCCAAACCACCAACTCCTCCTAGATAGGAATATTTCCCAGCTAAATCTAGTATCTTCACCAAAGATCCATTGTAAGCAAGTATAACACACTAGAAAGTCCTCCTTTTCACCTTCACTTGCATCACACAAGTGTACATGATAGTCTACTCCTATATTCTTCACATCAAGCACTCCAAGAAATATTAGGGTTTCCAAATGCCACAAAAATAAAGTCTTCTTCTCTCACAAGAACTACTAGAACAAGCGCTCCCTTTTCTCCTCTATGGTTTCTCCAAAACCCTAGATTCCTTGTATTCTAATGGAAAAAATACTAACCATAGTATTCCTTTGACTTCCCTTAAGAACCCTAACACTCAAGACAAAGAGAACAAATACAAATGCATAAGAGTACAAATAGACTAGTTTTCTCTTGCTCTCACATCTCTAACATAAGCATGTGGTTACAAGAATAAACAATAAAATATGATCAATAGACTCTCTCCTCCATTTATTTACATGAATGTACCTTATGCATGGAAATAATAACAAGTGGACCAATTCTACAATGGGTAACCTATATACATACTAGATAGGGCCACAAGTGAAGCACTCCAACTCTAGGTGACACATGTCAATATTTAAGGCATATAATCTAACAAGAAAGGGTCCAAGGCTCTCTATAATATGTGTCCAACCCTCATCCTCTAAAGTCCCTCCTAATATGTGTCCAACCCTCGTGAAATCAATCTCAGATGAGATCAAAGAAAAGTATGGCATTGGAAAGGGTAACAAAGGTATCAGGATCAACAAGATCAATGATCCTATGACACAATTTGCAACAAGATTCCTCGGTTTCAAATTAATGCGCAAGTGTCGAAAAGAAGAAGTTCCTGCAGGAGTAGTAGTAGCTATGGTGTAGTGCACAAAGGGGAGCTCGATGAGCTAGGCCCCTTATCTACTAAACTCATTCCTTGAAGACTGCAATGACATGCAATACTCGGTCTCTAAGTTCCACTATTCATGGTTACTCATCCTCATTGCACTTATGGGGTGGAAGGAACCCTGTAATGATCCCCCCGACCAACCTGAGGTCGGGCTACACCACTCCATAGCAACCACTCATGCTCTGACGCCAGTCGGTAACATTCCCAGCCATCAGGTCAGGCCATGCTACTCTAGGGAACACTTTCATTGCCATACTGCGGAACATACAATAACATACTCAGTAGTCAACTAAGCAATGCTACCTAAATTTACTCTTTAGACTACATGCAACTAAAACATATACATACAACACGCTCACAAAATATTTACATCTAAACATAAACAAACAATTACTTTACGTAACATATGACCTTTATATTAAAATAACAATAATTACCAATATGCATCATTTACAGGGAATTACCTATAAGCACATAAGCAATCATAGTCACATATATGATAAAATCGTAACATGGGCATGTAATAATAAAATAGCATATCCATATATCATACAATTGATACTTATCTTAGAAAAACTGTCACCAACTGTTACAGACCGTCCATGAGCCTCCCATCCATAGACTACACTATTCATAACTCTCAACAGTGAATCACCCCCGAGTTGGGACTGAACTCCACCTAGGGTAAATGGATTCCTATCCAGGCTAAGGCTCATGGAAAATAGGAAAGACCCTGTCTCAGGTGCTCACTCAACTAACAGCCTACATCCTCTCATTCCCCACATGCTTGTCCCACCCAAGGAAGTGTGCCCCTTCTATGCTCAACAGTCCCTCAACTGCCCCACTTCCCTTTTAGGGCTTCAGCAACAGGCCGGATCGGAAGTCTCAGAGCATTGTAGGTGTAGTTTATCACCTACGGAAATAAATTCCCAACAATTCTCTCACTCAGAGAGCTACTCACGGGCCTGACAACCTGCTTCTTCAATCCCACTCCAAGCTAACCAGGTACACCAACCAAAAAGGAGGATGGGAAAACATGATTCAGAAAGGTGAAATGGATGTCTCAAGGATAACAAAATGTATGAGTGAAATGGTCATGGATTCATTGATTGGATAACTGAGTGTGTTTTGGATTCACTGTGAACTCTTTATCCCCAAAAATGATGATCAGTCTTCTGGTCCCCCTCCTTTCCCGTTCGTGAGGTCTCCTTATGTGAAAAATCCACTGTGATCTAAGTTTCCCCACAATATGAATGCATGTCCCCAACTTGACACTTGTCATATCGGAAGTTACTTTTGTCCACTTGTCCCAAACTTTAGAACTTAGGATAAACTAATTAGCCATACTTTATGTTTTAGGAAACATTAATATAATATTCCCTTAACTTTTGGCCCTCCCTTTCCCTAACTGGTGAAGTTTAGTCCCCCATATCTTTTATTGTGGTCGGTCTACATGCAATGATGTATTTTATATTAATCATGAGTCATGTACAAAGTAGGTTCTCTAGCCTTTAACATCTAGGTGCACTGGCTTAATTCCAAGACATAAGCATTTCATCTTATAATACTAGATCGCGAGCCTATAATGCATATTATATACACAAAGGTTCGTTGACCTTAATATTGAGGCACTTAGTTACTGCATGTGGTATCCTTTGTCTTTCAGGTTGCGTGCACCTTAGTTACTGTGCGTGGTATTTAGAAACATGCACATTACATCCCTTTACTGCGCAGTATATGTGCGCACCATGCCATGAAAGGTGTATTACAAAAATGATGTCTAAACAACTCACTAGCTTAAATCTACTTGGATTATATTTACATTTGGGTTCGGCCAAGGGATATTAAAATCCCCTCCCCTTATTTATGCACTATCCTCAATGCATCATGTACCCATATACAACAAAATTCTCAAAATTCTTCAAAAAGATGCAGGTATTTTGCTCGAATTGCATCCTCATGCTCCCAAGTAGCGTCTTCAGGTCCGTACAAGGTCCATTGAACCTTTACAAGCCCTATGGCTCGATTCCAGAGTTGTTTGATTTTTCGATCCAGGATGCGCACTGGATGCACTTGGAAAGTGCCTTGTTGCTCCACCTGAATAACATTCCAATCAATAACATGATTAGCATCGAGTATATATTTCTTTATCAATGATACATGGAAGACATTATGAATAGACATAGATGCGGGCAATGCAATCATATAAGCAACTGGACCAATCCTCTCTACGATTTCAAATGGTCCACAAAATCTGGATGCTAACTTGGCACATCTTCCCAGCTTCAGGGAGCTCCTGTTAGCTTTCACTTTCAGGAAAACATGATCACCCACTTTGAACTCTCTTTGGATTCTATTTTTATCAGCACAATTTTTCTGTCTGTCTTGGGCAGCTTTCAAATTCTGCTTAATTTTTAACATTTGGTCCTCCATCTCCTTGAGCAATTCTGGTCTGACTACTATTATATCAGCTGGATTATCCCAACTTACTGGAGTATTGCACCTTTTGTCGTAAGGTGCTTCAAATGGGCTCATCTTCACTGACGCCTGATACCCATTATTATAAGTGAATTCTACCAAGTGTAGGTAGTTTTCCCATTTCGATGGTTTGTCCATCACATACATTCTCAACATATCTTCTATCACTCTATTCACCCTCTCTGTCTGTCCATCAGTATCAGGATGATAAGTTGTACTAAAGTTTAGATTCGTTCTGAATCCTTTGAACAATCTTTTCCGGAAATTTGAGGTGAATTTTGGGTCTATGTCAGACACAATCGTTTTACGAATTCCATGCAATCGTGCCACTTCCTTCATGAAAATATCAGCAACATCTGTTGCTTTGTGAGTAGTTTTTAGTGGAATAAAATGGGCATTTTTTGTAAGCTTGTCCACCACTACCATAATCGAATCATGTAGCTTGCATGTTCTAGGCAATCCCGTAATAAAATCCATTGTCACCACTTCCCACTTCCATTCAGGAATGGGCAAAGGTTGCAACAATCTTGTTGGGTGCCTATGCTCTATTTTAACTTTCTGGCATTCCATACACCTAGTGATGTATTCTGCAATTTCTCTCTTCATACCTTTCCAAAATTATTGGCTCTTGACTGCGGCTATGGTTTTCTGATATCTAGGGTGCCCTGCATAAGGAGCATTATGCATCTCCTGCAAGATTATACATTTCAAGTCCTGGACATTTGGTACAAAAATTATGTTCTTGTGCAACAATATTCCATCTACTCCGAACTTATAAATATCCATCTGATGTGGTGTCTTACCTTGCTGAAGTTTTGCTATCAATTCTTTGTACTGCAGATCTATATTTACAGCCTCCAGAATTTTTCTTTTAACAATAGTCTGATACATGCTGATGGTTGTAGCACGTAGTTCATCAACCCTCCTGCTGAGTGCATCAACTATTTTATTTTATTTCCCTTTGATATGCTTTATATCAAAGTTATATTCGCTTAGAAATTCTAACCATCTTCTTTGTCTAGAATTTATATTTGGCTGATCAAATAAATATTTCAAACCATTGTGGTATGTTCTTAACTCAAACCTTTTTCCCATGAGGTAGCGTCTCCATTTCCTCAGGGCATGCACTATGGCTGCCAACTCCAAATCATGAGTGGCATAGTTTCTTTCATGATCCTTCAACTTCCTTGATTCATAACATATCACGAATCCATTTTGACAGAGGACTCCACCCATTCCTTCATTACAAGCATCTATGCATACAATGAAATATTCGTTTGGGTCTGCAGTCCTTTATATTGGAGCACTTTTCAATAATTGTTTCAAATGTTGGAAACTCCTTTCACAGTCCAACGTCCACTGAAACTTCATACCCTTTATTTGTAAGGAAGTGATTGGGTGTGTTATCTTCGAGAATCCTCCAATGAATCTCATGTAGTAGCCTGCAAGGTGCATGAAAGATATGACCTCTCTCACATTCTTTGGTGCTGACCATTCTCTAATGGCTTCTATCTTCTCAGGGTCCAATGCTATCCCATCTTTTGAGATGATATGCCCCAAATAATTAATTTGTTTCTGATAAAATGAGCACTTGCTCAATTTGGCATACAACTGATGTTCCCTTAATACTTGCAACACCATCCTCAAATGATGTTCATGCTCTTCCTCTGACTTGGAATATATAAGAATGTCATCTAAAAAGACAATGACAAACTTGTCCAAATACTCTCAGAAAACACCATTCATTAAGCACATGAAAATAGCTRGTGCATTTGACAATCCAAATGGTACCACTATGAAMTCATAATGACCATACCTTGTCCTGAAGGTGGTCTTGCTAATATCTTCTTATTTAATTCTTACCTGATGGTATCTTGATTTGAGATCAATCTTTGAAAATATCCTTGCATCCTTCAATTGATCAAAGAGGTCATCAATCCTTGGTAGAGGATATTTGTTCTTAACAGTCACTTTATTCAATTGTCTGAAGTCAATGCACAATCTTAACATTCCATCTTTCTTTTTCACAAACAAGACTGGGGTACCCCAAGGTGATACACTTGGGCATATATACCCCTTCTTCAGAAGTTCTTCAAGCTATATTTGCAACTCCTTCAATTCCGGTGTACTCATTCTGTAAGGATTCTTTGATATTGGCGCTGCTCCAGGCATCAAATCTATAGAGAAATCAATGTCTCTCCTTGGGGGTAGTCCTGGTACTTCCTTGAATACATCTTCAAACTCTTTTAGGACTGCATAATTCTCCAAATTTGGCACCTTGTCTTCAGGTGTCTCTTTCATATGAGCTGCAAATATTTGACATCCTCTTCTATAACATTTCTTTAGCTGCAATGCCGAAATTTTTCTATAACATTTCTTTAGCTGCAATGCCGAAATTTCTCTAACGGTTACTGCCCTGGGAATTCCCTATGCACTTTCCTTTGGTTACCTTATTCATCCAAGCAAGTGAATTCTTTGCTATGACAATCCAATAGAGCATGATGTGGGTCCAACCAATCCATCCCAATTAAACAGTCATAGGAACCTAAGGGTAAGATGTTCAAATCTACCCTAGTATTTAGTCCATTCATGCCTATGAGGCAGGACTTAACCATCTCATTAACTTTTCTTCTGGCTCCTGTAGCCAATTGCACCAACCAGGATTTCCCATGCTTGATTCTTGGCAATTGCAAACTTTCCACCATCTTAGGGTCTATATAACTATGGATAGCTCCTGAATCAATTAAAATAGCAAGGGTTTGGTTGTTTATCATACCTTCCACTTCGATCATGTGGGACTGATACTTTGCTTTCTTGTTGTCCAGGGCTGCATAAATCCTTGGCACATTTCTGCCCATGTCCTCTACTATCTCAACACGTTGTACATTGTGAATAGCCTTACCTTTTTTTCCTCTGTGAGGACAATCTCTGAACCTATGGTCTCCTTTACAAACCCAACATTGCATAGGTGGTTGTCTTGGCCCTTGACTCCCTGTGTCAATCACTCTAGTTTCCTTATGTGTTTGTTGCCATTGTGGATTGTTTATGAAGAAAGGTGGCTTAGCTCCCTTCTTCCTCTAATCCATATTGACTTTCTTATTGTCTTCCCAAGCCTTTTGGAAATATGGTCTTGCTTTTAGCTGGTCATATAAGCATTTATCTCTCCTTATGGTGTCTTCTAATGTCTTGGGATCATCATACTATATTTTTTCACTGATGAATGATGGAAATCCACTTAAGTACCATTGAATCTTGATTGTCTCATCCTTAATGAAAGACAAATACTTCAACAATTCCAGAAACCTTCTCTCATATTCATCTATGGTCATACTTCCAAGATTGAGTTCAAAGAACTCTTTCATTTTCTTGTCATAGTATCTCTTGGTCAAGTACTTCTTCTCAAAATGCTTCTTGAATTCTCTCCAAGTAACACTTTTCTCTACAATGTGTTGTACCTGCATAAGTTGATCCCACTACATGGAGGCCTTTCCTTTGAGTTGATATATAATGATTCTACCTTTAGCATGAGAAGAATAATTATGCAATTAAAAATACTTCTTCATGCCTAGAAACCATGTTTCTACATCTTCATCCTTCTTGTGCTCACCATCAAATGTAGGAGGTTTGATTTTGTTCATTTCTCCTCATAGCTCATCCACCCCAGATCTCTTATACCTTCTGACAAGGGATAGACTTGAGTTTTTTCCTACTCTCTTATGGGAATTCCTATGGGGATGATGGTGATGTCTACTAGCACTTTTTACTTCTCCCTTCTCCTCTGAAGATTTGTGACTCTTAGATCTACTTGAGTCACTCTCCTTAACCAATTTCTTTTGTATTATGTTCAAACCTTCCAATAAATTCATGTTGAAGTCATCCTGTTGCTCTTTGCCTTTCATAAGCCTTTCATTATCAACTTTATGGATTTGGACATCCTTTTGCAAATTCTTAATGGTCTCAGCCATATTCATATCTTCACTCCTTTCTTCTCCATGTCCATTGGAGTTCATTCCTTCCATGCCCAAATGGACATCCATCCCTCTGCTCTTCTCTAGATGATTGCAATTCCCCTATGCCTCTTCCATTCCTATGGACTCTGCACTATTTTGACCTGACTGAGTTGTTGTTAATTATACAAAACGTCCATCCATCAAAACTAATCAGACTAACAAATCAACAATTCATGAGAATATGCACCATTTCGATTCAACATTATCACTCTTGGTTTCCTGGTGTTATCACCATGACAATTCTAGATAAAACCCAAGTCTCGATAATGTTGACGCGCAATGCCTTATGAGATACATTTGCGCAAGAAGGTGGTTTTGTCTAAACCACTTTCACCAAGATGCGGTATTACGTATCTCAAAAGGTCAAATCCACCACTCATGGAGTGAGCGATGGCTAGTCAGATCACCCTGATTCAATCGTTCGGTAATTTGCAACCATGTGAAGTCAGCTGAACGCCACCATGTAACGAACTCAAAATCTAATCATTCGAAATGGATTGGCTGAGCATGGAAACCCAACGCTCTTTGTATGTAATCTGTCTACGCTTCATAAATGAAGTTCTATAATTACCACTCCCCAAGTTTGAAGATATTTGCGTATCCATAATCGTAGTAATCCTCAAGCTGCTTGACATCCTTCTCTTTGTAAATACACATTTTGGTATCCCCAACCTGAGATACATGGACAAAGCTAAGTCGAGTGAGACTAGTTATTCGAGAAACATGCTAGGCTTTCATGCGAATAAGGAGGAAAGGGTCCTTGTGCACCTTCTAGCAACTAATTTCCACACAAAGTTGGTTATAGACTCACAATTGGAAGTTAGGCTGAATCCCATTATAAAGTATTTAGTCATCAACTGGCCAGCCGCTAAGAAGAAAAGGAATAAGCGGCATAAGAAGGAGGAATCTATGGTTTAAGCGGCCGAAAGTGTTGGAGAAAACCAACCGGTCTGGTTAGAATCCTCTTTAAAGGCAGAGATCGCTAAGATGAAGTAAGTCTTCAACTAAGATAAGCATGTCTCAACAAATTTTGAATAGCCGCTAGCAGAGGTAAAGAGTACAAGAGATGATAGGCATGTTCTTCAATGACCCTTTTTACAACAGGCTAACTGATGTTATCACCCTTTTGTAATTTTGTGATTAATATGATTATATAAATACAGAAACAGATTTTAGACTGTTTTATTAAAAATTTTGTCTGGTGATGTTATGACTCTTGTTTTCTTTTATAATAATTTTTTCTTCTAATCTTACATTTTATTTTCATCTGTCTAAATCAGAAGAAATTAAAATTCAGAATTCTTTTTAATTAATGTTTCAATGTGGTTATGTGTTTATTTTTCTTTTATTATTATGCAATTTAAACTCAGACTCCTTGCCTTCCAAGATACTTCATGTGGATTAACTTGTCTTGTTCATTTATATTATCGTGCATAGTAATATTACAAGGTAAATGCTTCTCCGTGCACCTAAATCTACTGTTCACTTCTTCTTCGTCGTACCAACTACTTACGTGCACTACTCTGGCGTTGTGCGCCAATATCCACTGCGCACAATTTTGATACTGCGCACCGATATTCCACATGCATTTTCGTCCTATGCATGCACCATGTCAAGTTTAACATACTCCTTTGCGCTCAAATGTTTGCGTACACTACTGAATACACCATCGCAAAACAACTTATACTCATACTTATGCGCGTACTAACAAAACGCCTCTACATTAATAAATACTTGTGCACCCCACATGCAACTTACTATGTGTGTGCTTACTGCACAAGGCTAATTTCAGCACGTGCATCTACACATAATAATATTTCGTGTGGCGCTACAATTTACCATGGACACTGGGATGCCACGGTTTCCCATGCGGTGCCAGATTTACCACACACACTGGCACGCCACGGTCTCCCATGTGGTGCCAAATTTACCACGCACACCAGTACGCCAGCCTTTTCCAAGGACACTCTATGACTCTAATTTTGGTCACTTCGAAGTTACTTTTCTGTGAATATTCACTTCAGTTGCACCCTTCTAGCCCATCCAAGCTCAGTGTTGAACTAAGGCTCTGATACCATACTATAACGATCCCCCCGACCAACCTGAGGCTGAGGTACGCCACTCTAGAGAAACCACTCATGCTCTGATGCCAATCAGTAACATTCCCAGCCATCAGGTCGGGCCATGCTACTTTAGGGAACACTTTCGTTCCCATACTGCGGAACATACAGTATCATACCTAATAGTCAACTAAGCAATGCTACCTAAATTTACTCTTTAGACGACATTCAACTAAAACATATACATACAACATGCTCATGGAATCTTTACATATAAACATAAAAAAACAATTACTTTATGTAACATACGACTTTTATATTAAAATAATAGTAATTACCAATATGCATCATTTACAGGGAATTACCCATAAGCACACAAGCAATCATAGTCACATATATGATAAAATCGTAACATGGGAATGTAATAACAAAACAACATATCCATATATCATACAATTGGTACTTATATTAGAAATAGTGTCACCAACTGCTTACAGACCATCCACGAACCTCCCAGCCATAGACTACACTGTTCATAACTCTCAACAGTGACTCACCCCCGAGTTGGGACTAAACTCCACCCAGGGTAAAGGGATTCCTATCCAGGATAAGGCTCATGGAAAATAGGAAAGACTCTGTCTCAGGTTCTCACTCAACTAATAGCCTACAACCTCTCATTCCCCACATGCCTGTCCCACCCAAGGAAGAGTGCCCCTTCTTTGCTCAACAGTGCCTTAGCTACCCCACTTCCCTTCCAGGGCTTCAACAATAGGCCGGACTGGAAGTCTCAGAGCATTGTGGCTACAGTTTAGCACCTATGGAAATAAATCCCCAACAATTCTCTTTCCCAAAGAACTGCTCATGGGCCTGACAACCCGCTTCTTCAATCCCGCTCCAAGCTAACCAGGTACACCAACCAAAAAGGAGGATGGGAAAACATGCTTCAGAAAGGTGAAATGGTTGTCTCAAGGATAACAAAATGTATGAGTGAAATGGTCATGGAGTCATTGACT
>ML854668.1:13886-28769 GCA_009831015.1 Picea engelmannii | reverse complement strand
AAATCCACCAAGGAACCAAATGAATAGAGGAATCTAGCAACACGATAGAACTGACAATAGGGCAATCATACATGGATGATGAGCATCGGTGCTTGGTTTGGAGCACTGATAAATGTGAAAATTAAATTATGGTTTCATTTATTTTTCATTTTACCCTACTATAGTGTTCCCGATTGTAAGTCACAATGATGTGCTTCAATGTTCCAAGTGCACTAATGGGGTTTCTAAAATATGTTAATCAATGCACCATTTGTTAGTATGAATCGATGCATGAACCAATTATTAAGTGCACTAATAAGATTTTATAATTTATTTAATTAAAAACCAATACTTTATTAAGAGATGCTTAAACCTTATTTGGTGCTTCTTACATAGAAACACACAAGTTATATTTTTTCTTGTGCATCAATAATGAAACGCACTAGGGTGCTCTATATGGGAGTGAATTGATATTTTTTCTATTTGTTTTAAATAAAACCTATATTATTTAACAAAATGGATAAACATTATCTAGTGTGTCTTATATAGGGGCAAACTAGTGTGATTATAGTTTAAATATGCACTAACAAGATGCTTTTCATGGAATAATAAAAATTACCTTTAGTGTGCCTATAAAGGGAAAATATCGGTGCATCTCAATGGAGCACACTGATAAGTTTTTGTAATTTTTTAAAATAAAAATTGATATTGTAAAATAAAATATCTAAACCTTATTCAATGTATCTTATATAAATATGCATGAGTGTTCTTATGGTTTAAATATGAATTTACCAAAGTTATATCACGAAGTAATAAAAATGACCTCCAGTGAGCCTATAACGGAAGTGCACCGATAAGTTTTTGTATTTTTTAAAATAAAAATTAATATTGTATAGTAAAATGTATAAACCTTATTAAGTTTTTTTATATATACTAACACACCACTGTGATTTAAATTATAGGATGCACCAAATATAGTATGTATAGAAAGAATGGATTTAAAGCTATATTTTATCAATGAATAGTAATAATGGATTTCAATGTGCCTATAACTAGAACACATTGTTAGAGAATATTCCCATATCTTTTAAACTTAATCTCTCACCTATGTCATCTAGAGCTTGGTCTCACAAATCTATTGGACAAAATTTGACTAATTTTAACCAAGTGAGCCATGCATGCGCTCTATCCCTATATTTTAAGGATAAAAGTGTCAATAAGGGTGCACTTCTCAATCTCTTCCTTAATTTTAGCATCATATTTCCTAAATTTAGAATCTATTTCCTATGTTTGAGTTCCTAGAGATATTTTAGGAACCTAATCCCTAGATTCAAGGAAGGAAGGTGCTCCTCTTCATTACTTTTAGTTATTTTTACTACAAGGAGAACACCTTATAGTGGAGGTTTTTTAGTGTTACAAAATCTGGAAAAAAATTCAAAAAACCTCCACTACAACCTCCTTTATTGGTTGCAGAGGTTTTAGTGGAGGTTTTAGAAGATGTTCCATATAACCAAAAAAAATTGGGCGGGAAGAGGTTATAGTAGAGGTTTTTTTTTTGGTGTTGTTATTGTCAAAATGCACCGATGCGGTATTGAAAAACATCTACCAGAACATTACTATAATAAAATGCACCAATAAAATCCCTTGGATGGGGTGTTTCTGTGATCTAAACATGGACAGACTAAGGGGAGTCCATCTGGCCAAATTTTCGGCCACTTGGTGTCATCTCAGACTCGCTCCCCCTCATCCATCACCTCATGGGAATGAATCCCTCACTTCCAGTCTTCAGACTTCACTCGCGGCTAGCTTGTCGCACGCTCATGATGCTCTTCTGCATGGGAGATTTCACGGTGATGGGCAGGATGCCTCCACAGTCCGATTAGAAACCCAACAATGACGCTCCTAAGTCAGTGCCTAGGTGCGCATAACTTCATTTTCTCCTTCATCCTCTGCATTTTTGGCTCTCCCTGGTTTTCAATTTCGTCTTCCCCTCCTGCTGTGACCTCCACTAGGCCTCCTGGACTTTTGGTTTATGCTTCTCTTTGTGGGTTCTGCTGGTCTGGACCTTTTCCTTGCACTTCCTCGACATTCCCTGTCCTAGGTTCTTGTACTTCCTCTACGCTCTGAGCTCTCCATCCCATATTCTTGCACTTCCTCTACGCTCTCCATCCCAGGTTCTTCCTGTAGCCATCACCATGCCTCATCTTAGGGGAAAATCCAAAAGAGGGACGGCCTGGTATGTGGCCAGAGGAAGGAAGGTGCCCGACTCTGGTTCTCCCCCTGAAAATGATGGCATCCCCATATTGAATCCTGTCACAGCTCCCTCCCCTACTCAACCTTTTCATGAGACCACCACAGACCTCTCCCCGCTCTTGAATCCTTATGCCTGAAGAATTGAATGGTTTGATAACTACGACAATTCACTTGGCTTCGTGCCTCCACCCCCCTCCCCTCCTCATTGTCTCCCACCTCCACCTTCTCCCCCTCACCACCCTCCTCCTCCACCCCCAGTCACTTCCTCTGCTCCCTTCATTTCCCCTTCTTCTTCCTCTGACTCTCTGTTGCTCCCCCCCGCTCCCTTCAACTTGTGACAGGTGTGCAGACAGAGAAACTATCATGGATTCCCTAGATGACCTCAAGAGGGGTTTAGGGGATGTCAAGTCTGCCTTACTCGAGCTACAAATCAAGGAATCAGAACGTTGGAGCCACGTGGACCTCTTGATTTCCTTCCTACAGGACCTTCGACAAGCCATCTCGGACCAAGATAGGCTCGACAGAGGCAACTCGCAAGGGCGCCAAGACTTCACTAGACCAAGGATCGATCCAGGTTTTATTTAACCATGCTTTAGGTTTATGTTTTTTGTTTTACCTCGGTAGCCATGGGAGGTTGGCCAGCTCTGGGGAGTTTGGTCTATGTTTTTTCTTCTCAGTTTAGCAATATGAATTATGCCCTGCATGGCAACGTAGTTTTATTTTTCTACATGTTTTACTTTTCTATTTTGGACAAGTGGCAGTTGTGGTTTCCCACCAGGGCACTGCTTCCACATTCGAATAGGAGAAACAGACAGATGTAATTTATTTTTCTTACAGGATCTAATACATACTTCTAACTTACAAAAAAAAAAAAAACGCACCAATAAAATAATATAATAAAAATGCCCCAGACCTTAATATAATAAAAATATTCCCTAGTGCATTTACAACTATTGCACACCAATTTCGCCTTTTTCATCATATGCAGAGCACCATGCTCTTATAATTACTACACATTGGTTCTATGTTGTTTTTGTATGCTGAACCAATGTGCTTGAGTATTTCCACCCTGGTGCAATTAAGTTATAATTAGCCCTGGTGCGATTATGTTAGAATTAGCCACGGTGCGATTAATTTATAGTTAGCCCTGATGTGATTAAGTTAGAGTTATCCCTGATGTTTTAATGACTATAGTAAATTAACCAATGCATAAATAATATTTATAATCCCATTGTATCATAAACGTAACGCACCAGTACAAAAATTGGTTTTTGTGCCCCACTTTATATTTCAACCAAGAGCACTGTACAATTTTGAAATGATAAATATTATTGTACGCTATATTTTTTATGGAACGATGCATTTTATCAATATTACATACGGATGCATTATGATAATTAATATGTACTAGTGCTTGTGATACTCAAAACGCACCAATGTCTATATTATGGCACAAATTATCTAGTGAGTTCAAAAGAAGACAATGCACTGATATGTATATATTTTAATTCAATGTTTTTTACAAATTTTCAATTAATTATTTCAAAATAAAATATTTTTTATAATAATATTGTTTTATATTTATGTTATTGCATTAATGCATTATCCAAACAATTAAATCTTTGTTATTTGTAACAATGTAAATCATCCACATAATAATTATTAAGGAATGCAACATTTTACAACATTTAACAATGCAATGAAATAAGAAACTCATTTTAGTATATATGAATAAGAGACCAATTGTCATACAAAAAGGGACAACGTAAAGGTACAATACAACAATCAAATTGCAACCAATTTGTAGTTGTTACACTTATTGGTATCCTCATGCAATTGGGATAATATGTCAAGTACATTAAACCAAATCCTTGATTTTCAGAGACTAGTATTCCAAAAACATACAACTTGCAATAACATTCAATTATATTGATTGTCATTCATCAGATGAACTGTTGAGATTGCTCGAGCTACGTGCATGCCTAATTTATTCATCATTTGATGGTGATATTTTTCTTTGGTTTTTTAACAAGATGTTTTCCCCTTCATATTCCATCTACAAACATAGAAAGAAATTGTAATAAGTATATCTATATTTATATATAGCAGAATATACATGATTGTGTAACTTAAAAAACATGCCTTGGCACCAAGTCTTTCATAAAAAATACACATTCTTTTGAAACCATGATTCATAAATTCTCTCAAAATCTCCTCTGATGTCTGCATTCCATATTTAGTTTCATGCATGTTTAATATGACATGACAAAGCACAATCGATATAATCAATATAATTTTTTCTTTTTTTTTCATTAATTATAAAACAAGGGAAGTTAAACAACATATATACTTAAAAATTGTTCAATTAAACTTCCATTCTTCAACATATACTCACAACCCATACTTAACCCAATGTTTAGCAATTCATGGGTTGGCTGCTCTTTTTATGTTAGCACCTAGTAGAAGACATCCATGGACAAGTGTAAATTAATTATTTCAACATGAAGATCATAACAAACATGAAATATTAAGAAAGGTTGAAAACGTAAATACTCACAAAGTTTGTGATCAACTCTTTTATTCCTCATCGTCATGTCTTATGTGATGAATGGATTCTATTTGTTTTTGTTTTCTGCAACAAAACAATTGAAAATTAGTATTTCATGTGATACTTAAATTCAATGTACATAAAAGAATAAATAAATGATTACATACCTCTGATGCACATTTTAGTTGGGATGAATCATCTTTTGACGAAATTATGTTAATTTCTTTTAACATCTTCTTCTACACTTTTTTGGACATCTCTACTGACATGTTTTGGTTTTCCCCTTGTTTGTCCCTTGGAATTTTCAAAATCTCCCTAAAAACAATTTATATATATATATATATATATATATATAAGATCCTGGTGCATATATTAATATAATTCAAAATGGGGCGTCAACAATATTTATACACATTGGTGTGTCACACATACATATTATATGCATCGGTATAGTATAGCAGTATCATTGCGAAATTGAAAATGTTTTACAAATTTGTGTATTCAACTAGTGCTTTATTAATCAAGAAAAGAATGGCATCCTAAGTACAATTTGTTACACATCATTGAGCAATGAACAAATTTAAGAAATGACGATTTTCATATAAAAACAATAATTTTTCCATTATAAAATCAATGGTGCAATTTGTAAACAATGCACCCTGGTGTGTATGTAGGTAAAATGTGCACCGCAGACTATGAAAAAGTTTTTTTAATAATATTTAGAATTGAAATAAAGAGGTGATATTTACAAACAAATACACTCCAAAGTGTTGACTATGTACAAAGAGCACTGGTCACCATGAAGGAGTTTAAAAAAAAAAAAATTGATAGTGATGGGATGGTTTGGGATCTAATGCAATGAATGGTTTCATTGCAATGGATATGAAACACCCATATATAAATAACCAAACCCTATAAATATTTTTTTCTTAAAAAAAATATTCTTCTGAAATATAGAAGGAGAAAGCAAAAGAACAATTGGGAAATTAGGGCTTCCAATACTGAAGGTAACTGTGAAACCTTTTCATTTTTGTTTGAGAATGCACTGAAAATTGTTTCAATCAAACAGGAGAATGATCAAAATGATTAATAGAATGAAATTATATACTTGAAATTTCTCCTCTACATATTTCTATGTGATCTATAGTACCCCCTCGAATTTGGCTCTTCAAAAAAATCCACACTTGGAAATATTTGTTGATAAATCTTTGTTGCACAAATATCCTCTCTAAAATTTTGGCAAACAATAAAACAATGAATATGTTTTTCCTTTATAAACACAAAAACTCAAATTCCCACTCGATGTTTTGTTGTCTATTTCGGCACATTGATGATAAATGCGCGTGCTGGTTTTTTTTTTCAAAAGTTACATTTTTGGTGCGCTATGTCGTGAATAGTGCACCGGTGCGGTATGTTTAATTCACCGATTTATTTTTGTAATCAATCTCAAAGTATTTATAGTAAGTGTGCATTATTTTTCTAACTTGATTTAGTCATTACACTATACAACTCGAAATGCACCTGTGCAAAGTGTAATTAATAACATACCAGGGTGGTGTGTAAGTAATAATGCACTGTAAGACAACTAAATTTGCACAATGCAAATGCAAACATCCATATTTAAAGTTTGTGGAGGTTTTTCTTTGTGGAGGCAAAAACGTAGGTAATTATTTGGTGCTTATCTCAATTAAATGCACCAGTGTGTTTCATTTATACATACGCACCAGTGTGTCTTTGAATGATAAAGTGCAACAGTGTGGGGGAGAGAGAGAGAGAGAGAGGGAAGGGGATAGAGTAAGTGAGAGAGGGAGGGGGATATAGAGTGAGGGGGAGAGAGGGATAGATTCAATAGAGAGGGAGACAATATAGGGAGAGAAGGGGAGGGAGGGAGAGAGCCAACAAGAGAAAGAGAGAGGTCAAAAGTGAGATGGAGAGATAGAGAGAGAAGAGGGGTAGAGAGAGAGGGAGGTAGAGAAAGGTAAATAGAGAGAGAGGGGAGAGTGAGAGAGAGAGATGGAAGGAAGGAAGAAGAGAGTGAGAGAGAGGATTAGCATCAAATTCACATTTTCTATGTTCGAGGAGGACATTTTCAAGGATCGAATAACTATTTCATATTTTGTAAATCCATATTGAGATTTTTTGTATAGATGGGTGGAAAAAAAAAATGATATTGTAGAAAAAATAAATGGTTTTTTAAGTGTGTTGTCAATTTATAAAATTTGTTCGAAGTTATTTTTAAAGTTAGATTTTTCTATCCTATCGAAGATGATGGTTTTGTCTCAAATGCAGGAAAAAAAGAATTATAATATCATATGGCCATTTCTTCAAATTCCAGCACTGCCTCGTTCTATATCTTTGTAACTCCTTCAAGTTATCTCACACCAATTACAGTACATTTAGATTTAGAATTTGTGTTATGTAGGTAGGTGCAGTTTAGCAATTATTCATTAAATTTTGCAGGATCAAGTTTCATGATCTATTTCAGATGCTCAAGATATCCCTGTGGTCCCAAAATTCCACAAGCTCTTATTAGGAGAAAGATACCGCAAGGAGATGTTTGATGAAAATAGACATATTATTTACCCTACCAATCCTAACATGCCATCTTCCAGCAACTAGCATGGGTCAATGATATTACACCATGAATTTTATCTCTTTTCGGTAGACAAACTCATAGGGTGTAAGAAAAAATATGATTGAGTAATTGTTTTTGTGTATTTTCAATAGAACTAATGTAAAAGTATTACTTAATTCGACATTTGTTTTATAAAGGGGTTGGTTTCATGTTTATTATTGGGAAAACAATTTCCATGCTTCTAATAAGTATTGGTATGATGTTTGAACATATTAAAAGAATTGTGTTACTAATATTATCAATGTAATGTTCAATATTTTTACAATCAGGATCATGATGACGAGAGACCTATCCACCATCTAATGTTTCACCCCACTACGATACCAAGTCAAGATATTGTTTCGAAACGAAAAGAGCTTGGAGAGGAAGCATACCAAGAATGGTTGAAGTAACCACCTATGCAATTCCCACTATGTCCTGAGTCACCAATTGAAAACCTCAACAGTAACACTAGTTCGTCACATGTTGGGGATTGAATGCAATGATATAGAGGTTGGTATGAATGATTTATTATAATATAACACAACCATGGAAGGAATGTTATTAGATGCATTCCATAAAAATGAATTAGGGGATGGCGTTGATGTCATAGATACCTTCTATGAAAGCCTAAAATTTTCTTCCACCACCTCTGTATTTGGTCTAGTACAGGGGTCTGCAAGGTCTACCCAACTAGGGACAACAATGTTACTGTATAACTTGAAATCAATGTATGGTATGTTAGACACGTGTTTCTCAGCACTTTTGAGGTAACTGACCATTAAGTCCCCTATTTTTTTAAGGAATCGTATCACACAATGAAGGAATAAAAGGGTTGATTTTATTCATGCTTAATGATAGTGTAAATTTACATTTCCCACCAATTTCAGATTACTCAAAGATAAGATACTTCTAAGTGATAATCGCTTTCCCGATAGCTGCACAGAGGAAAATAAAATGCTGAAAATATTGGGTGTCGAATACATATCATACCATGCATGTACGAATGATTATATTCTATACATAAATGAGTACATGGAAAAAGACATATTTCTAGAATGTGGGAATGACAGGTACCATAAGTCAAAAAAAAGGGTAAGGCACATGGTCCTCCTCATAAGATATTGAGGAACATGCATATAATTCCAAGGATTAAAAAACTCTTTCATTGCAAACAATTTTCCATGTTGTAGGGGTGGCATGCCTCACATAGAAGTGAGATAGGATTTATGTGAATCCCAACAGATTCAATATCCATGAAGCATATAAAGGATACATGCCCTACTAAATTAAAGGATGAAGTATGGAGCCTCTGATTGAGCATCGATATGGATGGAGTTAACCTATATTCCCTCCAAAAGACCAACTATTCTATTTGGCTAGTGGTAGTGATCAATAATAATATCCCCCCGTGGTTGTCTATGAAGAATGAACATCTTATGTTGGCACTTATAGTCTCGGGTAGAAAACAAGTGAAGAGAATGGATGTCTACCTCAAACCATTGATCGATGAATTTAAGAAATTATAGGAAGGGATACATGTATATGATGTATAAATACCCATCCCAATGGAGAGGTCTTTTACGTTGTATGGCATATGTGTGTACACCACGCACAATTATCTAGGACTAGGATTTTTCTCCTGTAAGCATGTTCATTGATTTGTTTATATATGTACTTTTATTTTTCATACTTCATTTGGTGCAACTATATTTTTGACACTAAAATGTTATGTATACCATAACATCGCAGGTCTTGTAACAAAAGGGTATCGTGTATGTAAATTTTGTAGACGTTTTGTAAACGCTAGGTGGTCCAATGACCTATGAAGGTTGGTGTATGACTATTCGAAGGTATTCCTCCCAGAATACCAACCTTATAGAATCATTGCGTATGCTTTCAATGGTAAACCAAAGAGAACCCATAGACCTGAAATAATGATATCTCTAGAATGGAATAGGGCATATGACACAGAGAAGGAGAAGGAAATGGTAGAATTATTTGATTCAAATGGGGAGCCTATGTTCAATGATCCTGAATGTTTTTACACCTATGTTGCAAAAATCCCAATCGGGATGAAAAGTAAATATGTATTTTATGAGATTCCATATTGGGTGCATCTTAAGATTGTCCACTTACTAGATCCCATGCATATATTCAAAAATGTTTCATCTTCTTTATGGAGGCACATATCATAGAATAAAAGAAACACATTGGCTTCTAGAAGAGATCTTATTTCTTAGAATACTAAAAAGAGACATTGGCCAAGAAATAAAACTAGAGGAGAGACTAGTCCCTCTTGGTATTTTAAAGAAGGTGATGTCCCATGAATTTTGAAGAAAGATTATATTTCTATGGAGAAGGAAGTTATATTGGGTGTGAAGAAACCTTGTTTATATGGGTTAGCTCTACGACATTGCTTCACTATAGATGGAAATTTTTCATGGCTGAAATCACATGACCATATGAACCTTCTAAGGGTATGTATGTTTAATACGTGATTCTTCCTTTATACTAATGTTGGTAAAAATATTTTATGCACTCACAATTTTATGGAAATTAATGATGTGTGCGTCTATTTTGTAGTGTCATTTTCCTTTTCTCATGTGTGGTTGTGTGAACTGTGACTTCCTCCAGTACATGTGACGTGCCATATCAAAATTATATGCATTTTTAAATTGTATCACATCAAGCGAGATTCATATGGATAGCATTCCATGGTGGCATCGAGAGATATATGAGATTGTTTGTATGTTTGAGAAGAAGCTTCCCACGAGTTTTATGGACTTTCAATTCCATCTTATAATTCACCTATCTAATGAGTTTGAATTAGATATGGTGTTCTCATGTCGTTATATGTTATTCTTATAGAGGTACATGTAAAAATTGAAGGCGTTCATTCGAAAAAAGGAAAAACCAGAAGGGTCTATGGAAGAGGGGTACACTGTTTATGAGCATTATATTATGCTAGTGAGTACATTGAGAAAATTAACGACACAAAAGGGGTAGTCATTTGAGATGAACATCAATATCAGGACAAAAGGAAATGGGATCTACTCCAAACAAATGGAAAAAGGTTCTTTATAAAGAGTAAGTCGGTTATATTTTTGCAATTTACTAAAGAGAAATTGTTTACAATGAAGTTGATAATATATATTCCATCCCATGCTCTTTGTTTTGAATTTTTTAATACATCAACGAATTTAAATATTTTGATTCCATCAATAAATTAAATCTTTAAGTTGATAATATTTATTTGATCTCATGCTATTTATTGTGAATTTTTGTATATATCAGTGAATTTTTAAATCAATGTCATCAATAAATTTGTTCTTTACAACGTGGAGGAAACACTACCATGGTTCACATTGTATGAAGAGAAAATAAGAAAATGGGATAGTGACAGGAAAGCATTTAGATAGTTGAATGGTTGAATCATGCCTTATACTGATCATTTAAAATAAAATATGTCAAAATATGTCCCAAAAGTTGGGTGGTTGATTAGATACAAGAGAAATATGATGTTTCTGGTCCTAACCCATGTGGAGAAGATCTGGATGCACTAAACATAGGGATAAAGTGTAGAAACTCTATAATAACCTCTATGAGTACCATGTTATATTTATAATATTGCACATTTTAATTTTAACACATATTATGTTTTTATTAATGCTTCAGTTATTAGACATATGACATTGTCCTTTGTTCACATTTTTACAAGTGCATTTCTTCCCATCTGTATGGGAATATGGACATGATTTTCACACTGAGTATGCTAATTAAGGTCACATCACATAAGAGTGTTGAGTGGATATCTATTTTGACCAATATTGTCTTGCTATCCATCGTGATGGAAACTTGATAGATGGGAAGTTAGGTTACATTGGAAAGATACAAGAGATCATGCAAGTAGACCTCTCATCATTTCAATCTGTTACTTTTTTTTTGAAGTGGTTTGATACCTTTGACTAGATAAATGTAAATGAATATCATGATAGTGGGCTAGTATGTATTAAATCTAAGAAAATGTGGGTTGAAAGTAAGGATCCTTATGTTTTCCCAAATCATTAAAACCAAGTGATTTTTTTACCTAGATGTGTTGGATAGGGATTGGTGGTTCGTACTCAGACATGATATGAGATATAAACATATTTTTGAGAACAACAATGTTACAATTCCAAGCAAGGAAGATAATCAGAGTGATGGCAACAAAGACTGATTTGTAAATTATTTGTTTAGACATTTATATTATGGAGGTGTTATTTTATTATGGGTGTCTATAATGGAAGATTTTGTTTCCTTCATTTTATAACTATGTTGGATATGAAAGGTTAACAAACTTTTACAACCACCGTATTGAAAATACATTAAATAGATGTACAAGCATAAGATGTGGTTTTGATATATTTTCATTGTCATATATATTGTTTATTATAGAAAATTTATGTTGTATTGTATTAAAATATGTTTTTTTTTTGTTTGTTAGAAATTTGCCCATAACTTACGGGGCCAACATTTTTAACCATTGGCTAAGAAACCACAACCTAGGTGAATATAAGACGTCAAAATCACCCAAGGATCACACCCGGCCTGGGTTACACCAATCCTTAACATGGATGTATTTTTGGGTGTCTCCTCTCGAATAAACTCACTGTAAGGGTATTGAACTTGAGTTGCCTAGAAAATGAAACCTACACCTTAACTGATTGAGCTAGCAGGACTTGACTTTAAAATATATTTATGTTAACCTTTGAGTTACTAAGCATTAATTGAGATATCTCAAATTTGGTGGTGTACAATAGTAAAAAATTATTTTAAATTATATTTTATTGAACAAAAAATGAAGATATAAAAAAATATTCAAACCTCAATTTTTTTTGTTTGAGAAAATCAAAATTCAAATAATTATATACTTACTTTGATGTAACTTCTAAGGACAATTCCAACAAAATAACTTCATGCAACATCTGCAGTACTTGTGGTGTTGGAATTACTAGCTTTGATGGCATTGCCCACCTTAACTAGTGCAACTATCATGGCCTTCACCTATTCCACTCCATCATTTAGTTTTATAATCATTTAAACTTATATTAATCATTCATTTTTCATTCTCCTTGAAATATGTGTCAATATAGGAAGGACATGGAAATTCTAAAAGAGTCTTTTTCTAGAGCCTGGTCAAGATGAAGGAAAATTTTGATGATCCATACTTATCTAAAAGTATAGAAACCTTTGTCAATTTTAATGATTCATAAATTTTGTACTAGAATAAAAAAATTTGAAACCATTTCATCAAAATTGTATAGATAAAAATGAATTATTTTTCTCTATAATTATTTCTCTAAATTTAATTGAATAAATTTCATATATTATAATAATTGGATAATATAATTTAATAAAATCTTTAGAAAAAATAAATATTAATAAAATATCATCATTGTGATTTGTTGATTAAGGTTGGTTGTCATTGATGTCAACCCTTGAAGAAAGTCTGGTAGTACAAAGGTTTGGGTAATGGACCCAAGTTTGCTTGATGTAAAGATGACACATTATTGTCTTGTCATGTTTGATAAGTACAAATGGATGAACTCCAAAGTGGTCCCCTTATGGTGAAATCCCTCACGGGAAGACGCTTTGTGGATTGAGTTATCCTAGAAGTATGGTTAGAGGACCTGGAATAATGAGATGAAGGCCAGTGAATTTTTCAGTGAAATTATCCTAGATGGATAGTGTGTGTCATGCCATTTCCGGTGGTACGTGGAATGTCACATAAATCCTCATGGTTAGAGATTTATGGCCATATGAAGTTGGAGAACCCCCATGAGTCATATAGAAGCCCCTAAAATTCAAAGTGTTTGCAAAAGAAATTACTTTAAATGGATAACTCCCTAAAATAAGGAAAATGTAATGCTACATGAAAGTATAAATAAGAGGCAAGGCTCTCTCATTTAAACACACTTGAACACATTGAATATATTTTTTTGTGTGAGGATTATTGCAAGTACTCATTGATACATCTGAAGTTGTGAAATTATGAGGTAGTACGAAGGGTTGATAGCGAAATTCTCGAAATTACAGCGAATACCAAAAACACCCTATTTTCTTAAGCGTACGCAGGATGATTGTGTATAGGGTGTGTACATATTGAGGCGTATGCGGGCTGATAGTGTATAGGGTGCGTACATGTTGGTAAAGCCATGAAATTTGAGAAGATGAATATGCAGAGGTTCTAAATTCTGAGATCAAGCTCCCTGGAAGGTCTATAGTGCTCAGATACATCAGATCTATCCATTGATTCAAAAGGTATGTCTTATTTCTATGAATAGTTGGATTTGATGTATGCATGCGAAATGTTATGGATATTTGAGGATTCTCCCTAGAGATACTAGTGGTTTCATGGGATATTCTACATAAGTCAGGTCTATAGAAATACAGTGTGGGTATATTTATCATTGATATTTCGTATTGAGGAACATCTTGTATTTCTTGGCATATGGAGAAGGTTTTTTGTGGTACATGGTTGAGAGATTGTATTTGTGAAGTGGTTGATGTATTAAGAGGTTGAATATCAAAAAGGGTTTGATGACTAGATCATGTGAGGGTTATTATACTTGTTCATGATTACACACACCTATATGGCACATGAATAGAGAGAGAGATATATGCTTTGGGTAAAGGTTATGTATGAGGATGCATGCACAAGGTACAGTTATAGTTTGGATACAATGACAGTTTACAGATCTATGTGAAAGAAGTTACAGAGGGTCAGAAGTTTTCTAGAGAAAGGAAACCCTAGTTTTTCAGAACGCATACGCAGGTTGCATAACAGTTTGGTCGCGTACATATGCGGGTTGCATAACAGATAGGGCATATACATACACGTGTTGTAGCACTACAGTTCGTGTACCTATTGTATTTTTTTTTATACATGTTCAGTTCATGTACAGATTGATTATAGGGAAGTTATACAGGTTGGATACAGGTCAGTGGTACAAGTTGATACAGTTGTACAATGTTATATCTCACAGTGATAGTGTGACAGTGGTTCCATCATTATACTTACGTGAGGGTGGTTGTACGAGGCAAGGACAGGTGGTTGTAGCCACCTTCCAGTTGTAGCCGGAGAACTTAGGGGGTTGTAGCCTCCTTCTGGTTGTAGCTAGAGAATTGGGGAGTTGGAGCTTCCCTCAGGTTGTAGCCTGAGAAACTAGGGGGTTGGAGCATCCTTCCAGTTGCAACTGGAAAACAAAGGAATTTGGTGCTTCCAATGAATGTAATTCTTCAAGATATATAATAAAAATCATTCTTTGGTTTCCTCTCGCTTTGGGCTTCCACATAAAACAATGGTGTATTGTGTATGTGTATGATTGTTCATTTGTTCATTGCTTATTTACTCTGCAGTTATTGGATTATAATGCTACATTGATATAACACTTGGATTATGTGGTTAAAAAGGATTAGATTTCTCTATTACTGATTCAACCAACCC
>ML854664.1:0-14566 GCA_009831015.1 Picea engelmannii | reverse complement strand
GGCTGAGAAGAAGAAAAGATGGGCCCTCAAGGGCCATGCTTAAGTCAATATGCTCTCGTACTCCATGTCTAGGACCATGTGGGCCTCGAGACATGATCTCCTAGTTATCCCTAGATATCGGGGATAACAGGAAGTACAAAAGTTACAGCAGTAATGCATTTGGCAGCAAGAGAAACACTTGCAGACACCCACAACTGTCCCAAAATTTCTACCTAGAAACCCGTGCCCAAAAGTCCGTACTATTGTACGGCCCTGCTGAGAATCAGCACCTTGAAAACCGTGTTGACCTGCTGCTGTACAGTCTGATCTGTACGATTGTCCTCCAATAGCAAAAACCCACAAGTTGCCTCGAAAATCATACCACAAGCTGCCTTGATTTCCATGCCCACTTTTCTATTGTACGACCTATACAGATCCGTACAGTACGGCCTCCCACTCAGCAATAAACTTAAGCAACTCTACACAGAAATTTCTCCTTGGGATTTGTGACAAATCTACTTGCATTCACTTTTCTTCCAGCTCTCTCTCCAATCTCTCTTGACTTGTCTTGCACACTACCCTAGGCTTACTCTTATAACTGAAAATGACTTTTCACCTTCCCCATTCTTAAATCCAATGGCCAAGATCTAATTTTGTCTTTACAAGATCAAGGGACATGATTCATTCCCTCCAAAATAAATCACTTGCATTTACTAAAGTAATTTTCAACTTTATGACATAAAGTCACTTTAATAAAATATTAGAAGGTCACTTTTACAAAAAGTCACTTTAATAAAAGAGCTACTTTATTACAACATTACAAAACACCTATTACAAAGTCAAGTGCCTAGTAGTGCAAATAAAAGGTCACTTCTGCATACAAGACAAAACATGTGGAGTACCTCCTGAGCTATAAAAGATAACATTAAATGAAAGTTATATTTCTGAAGGACTGTTGATAATGGCTAATCTAGACAGGAGTTAAATTTCATGCTTGTTACATCATTATTCTTGCAACATTTGTACTCATTCATAACAATGAAACTCTCTTGAACCAAATCAATGCAAAGAAAGGCTCAACAATCTAATAAAAGTGCCAAAATGTCATACCTAGTGTTGACCGCCTCTCCAACACAGGTGGTCAACTCTATGTGCCATGAAGAGATGCATCATTAGATGCCATGTTGTCGAAGACTTTTGGTCCTACAGGGCAGTGTTTGGCCCCAGCACTTTATTTTGTAATTGGAATTTCCACACCCCTATGTGGGTTAATAATGTAATAGGTCTGCATGAGTCATGTCTAGGTCAATAACCTTGGGATCAGTTCACTGGGAGAGTTCCTTTCATCGAGGGTTTTTTATCCTTAGGTTATCAATTGGGCTTTTTAGCCTTATTGATTTCCCTTGAGTTTTTCCCTCACACTTGCAATAATTCCTCCAAAGTGGTGAACGGCGTTCTAGTGGGCTTATGTTTTGGTAACTATTATAGGGAATCATTGTAAATGACCATGCAAGACATCTTAGAAAGTTTCGTGGAATTCCGTCGAGTCTAAGTTAGATTTTTTTAATTAATTAATTTTTAATTAAATTTCCCTAAGTTTGGAGGTTTAATTATTTAATTAATTAATTATTTTTGGGCAAAAATTGTAAAAACTACGTCCTTGGACTTTTGATAGGGGTATTTGTGCTCAAAAGAAATGGAATAGCACCCCCTACATCCATGGACCAAGTTTCAGCTCAGTCGGATAAATTTAGCCATGGGTTTGTCCACCCGGAGAATCAGTCAGTCTAAAACAACAATTTTAATTGCTAAAGTCCAAACATGGCAAAAATGTAAAAATTGTAATAACGAGTTAGAGGATGTAAAATGATGGAATAAAGGTTAGAGAGAGACCCCCTAAGCATAACATGACCCTCCCAACCTTTTCCAACCTTTTCTAACCCCTTACCCCCTCTCCACACTCAAAAGTTACGCTCCCCTAGGGGGATTGACGTTTTTTTCTTGGTGGTGGATGTTGTGACTTAAATGGGGCCCCCTCTCATGAGTTATGACTCCCTTTAACCCCCACATCACCTCCTAGGGTGATCCCACTCCCTTTTTATCATTAAACCCCCTCCACTCCTTGCATTTCCCCCTTTTATTGCGCCCTCCAAGGAGAGTTACGCACCCCTCTTGTGGATCTCCAGTGAAATTTCGTTTTTAATTGTTGGGGCCTCTTCCTCTCCCTTGGCACGAATCCCATAGACCTCCCACTACTCTTTGCTTGATCCCAACACTTCCCTCGCCAATCTACACCCTAGATCTATGATCTAAACCCTAGATGGTGTGCCCTAGCCTTGAGATCTACTCTTATGCTTAGTGTTGGACACTTGGCATTGATCCAAGAGAGGTGGGTTTGCCTCTCCAAGTATAAATAGATCCCTCTCCTCACTCCCAAATCACCATATCTTGAGCTATTGTTATGCTACTTGATTTTACACTCTCTCTCTCTTCCCATTATTTCATTCATTTCCATTCTATGCTCTAGGGTTTTGGAGTATTTTCTCTCCAAGACTTATTTTTCTTGAGTAATAATAATAAAGGAGAAACTTTGGAGGATAACTAGAGGAGCAATGCATATGCTTGATCTTCTTATGCTTATGAGGTAACATTGTATCAATTTCTTTGGGTGATTGCAACTTTTGATCTTAGGTAAAGTGTTATCTAAGTAGATCTATTAATGCGTATGCTTATGGGTTTATCTATCTTGATGTATTAGATAGGATTGAAGTGTCATTCTATTTACATACATCAATATACTATCTCTTGTATGCATATCACTTAAGGAGGTTTTGCAGGTTTATACTTCAAGGGTTTCATTGAGAATTCCTTCAAGGAGAAGGGACTCTTGAGGCACACATATACTCCATTTCTCTAACCCTTTACTCTTCATCTATAATGTTGTTCATACACATTCATTTTTCAGCTAGCATAACATGTTTAGATAGGTCATTTACATACAATATACTCTCTTGTTCTTGTGGAAAGTTCTTGCCTTAAAAAGCAAGGGTTTTTCCATCATTTTTCTTGGTTGTGTGTAGCTTTTCTAGCAAGCATAGCTTGCTGGTTTTGCAGGTTTCAGATCTGATTGAGAGGACTATTGGTTGCCCAAAGAACATCCACACAACACTAAGAGGCCCACCAAGGGGTTTGGTAGCTATCTCTCAACCCTACCTTGCAAGTTTTCATCATTTTGGTACGTTTTTGCCTCTTTTTCTTGCTTGTAGTAGCTTACACTTATAGAGGAAGAAGTGGTACGGCCTTCCCCTTTGTGTGAGCTTGTTGGGTAGTGTAGATCTAGCTTAGGGTTTCATTTTAGCATTTTTTTGCTTTTCCTTTAGGCTAGGACGTGAGGTTTAGAAGGTGAGGGGCACCTTCTCAACCTAGGACGTGGGGTAGATTTGTCTCTTGATTGCTTGCTTGATAGTCTTCTTCTTTAGTTTCTCTCTATCATTTTGCACTTGTTTGCCCTAATCACTAAATCTCAAAAGAAATTAACCTGACTAAGCAAACCCAATTAATTACCTACCTAGTTGGGAGAGGAATACCCCAATAGGTAAAGGTTAAGTGGTAGATGATTTGATGTGATTAGTGATCTTTGGTTTAATGTCATAATTGCTTATGTTTTAGATCAACATCATAATCTTAAGCCTATTGGGCAATACTTAAATAATCTAACTAGATCTATCATATTGCTTAGTTTAATTTCAAGTCTATTTTCTTTCTCTCTCATGCACATGGTTTAGATCTTAAATGCTTAACGTCTAAGTGCTTGACAAGTAATTGGTTTATCCTTTTATTGCTTATATCTATTGGAAGCCATTTGCTTGGGCTTGAATGTTATTGATTGGTTAAGTAGGCAAACACACTAAATTTTCTTTCCATCTCGTGAAGGCAAGTTGTCCTTGTCATTGTGATTTTTTCTTAATAGCAAGCTCATATGTGGATGTGATAATCTAAATCTTTTTCAGCCATCTTTATTTGCTTTACATATGTTTATATATTCTTAATTGCATAAGCTTGAAGCAACACACTTTTAAGCTCATAACAGTTTCGGCCATCTCACTAAATCACACTTTAAAAGTGTCTTAAAATCTTCAAAACACTCTAATAATCACCTAAAAGTATACCTAATCCATATCTATACTTAATAGACTATTTAGGGTACCTTAGACCACCATCTTCACCATCTAAAATGGGGCTTGAGGAAAACAACGGAGGGTGTAGGCAGGGGACTGTCTCACGATGCACAGGATGTGTCCTCTCCGGGAAGTACTCTTGTTTTGGGCTGACCTGTGAAGCTAGGGTGGCAACACTTATGAGCATCCAGCAGTTATTTGGCAATAGGAGGAGGAGGCTTTGGTGAAAGCTTTAATAAAATTTGATAATTCTTAAGAAAGCCTAATAACTAAACCTTGGACCAAATCTAATAATTACTTGTGGGTTTAACTAAGAGTCTGGTTAATCTTCATCAACCTTAATAACATGTATGCTTAAATCTTCTAAATCTTCTTGAATGTGTTGATGACATTGATATATTGGTGATGATCTCATAATTGTGATGAACTGTTGATGTTGATGCTTTAATCTTTGGTATCCTGCACACATTAAGTAAAACGTGGTTAGCTTGCTCTTGTATCATTTGTATCTTAGCATTTTTACTTGTAATTAATTGTATCTAATATTATTTGGTTCAGTTTATTCTTTTGTAACTTGTAATCTACTTGTAACGAACAACCCTTAAACTTAGTTGACCCCTTGCCCAATCTTTAAGCACTAGTCTTAGTTGCCCTAGGAAAAGGCTTGACTTACATACTAACCCTTGCATCTTGCATTGCTGCTTGTGCATCATAGGATAGATCCCCTCTAACCTTAAGAAATTAAAACTAACTCCTAGAACTTAACTTTAACACATCTAGTAACTAAGATCTACCCCCTTTGACTTCCCAAGGAGTAAGCCTAGACGGAAGAGGTTCCGGTCAAAGTGACAGCGTGGGCTGTGAACCTAGGCATTGTACCTCCAAGAACACACTAAGTGAGCCGGACTTAGCTCACGTCTGCAAGTGTGCATAAGGACGGCAACACCTGGTTTAGCACTGTTTAAGGGTTTTATCACTGGTTGTAATTGCAGAGTTTTAAGGTTTATTTTTCTGTGGATGGTATATGCTCAATACACCTAAGTAGTCAAACATCTTGCTGGCTGATTGCATTGTTTACACAGTCATATTCCTTTTCATGGTTTCCAGCACTTGAGGATCCATCTTTATCTCTGTTTCATGGTTGAAATCTGGTATATTTATATGGCTCTGGAACTCTGTGGACTGCTCTGAATCCCGTGGGTCGAATAAGGTTAAATTATGTTCATAATTTTCACTCCTAACCTGCCTATGAACGTGGACTGATAGTTAATGTTTCTTCATGGTATTTGGCACATAAACTTAACAACTAAACACATAGTCTCATGCACAAGGAAGCTCACTGTTTAAACAATATGACTTGAATGTGTCAAAGGTGGTTACAATCTAGTCATTGAATATTGCTGTTGGTGCATTTCCATGCTTACTGTTCTTTATCACACAGTTTGAAAAACAAATTTGCAGCACACTCCACTGGACTTGTTTGGATGTTGAGTCTTGACATATTTGATGGTAGTAATCTGTGGTAGAGGCTCCTAAAACTGCTCATTTCTCACTGGTTTTCTTGCTATGACTTTGGAGTAGTTTTGATAAATAATTCTGCATGACAAGTTTCATATATTGAGCACAGATTTGTCCTCTTTCCATTGGCTAAGACAACACTTTGAATTGATATTGTCTTGCTGTCTTTATTGCTTTGATAACAACAGTATATACAGTGTTTCCTTCCTCTCATTATTGCAAACACATTGGTTCTTGGAATATAATTTCTAGATGATGGTAATACTTCTTGATACTAAATGAATGAGGCACATTGCTATGGTATTTTTATGATTGAGCAAGACATACACTTCACATTTCCAAGCACAATTTCATCACTTTGAATGAGCATTGTTGTCTAAAGGTTAAATAGCTCAAAAGCTAGTTCATAATTGGCATATTCTTCACTCGTACCTAGATTTTCTTTTAACCTTTTGAGAGTGGATAATCTTGCCAAACCCTCAGTCAAACGAAGTCACGAAGCTCTCTTTGTCTACTCAACGATTAGACTTAGTTTGACCCTTAGGAATACCATCCTTAGGTTAGGAATCCAATTGCTTAGCCTTAAAGCAAAGAGGCAAGGCCACTAAGGTGATAGTGGGTAGCGTGCCTAACAATTGCCCCTAAGCTCTCCTGCACAAGGCAAGACTTTCCATTTAGCGAGAGTTTGAGTGGTAACAATGAGTTAACAAGTTATTAAGATCAATAGTGTTGCAAATATTTGGAAATTGAGACTGATGTGTGCGTAGGCAGGGCATTCTAAGAGAAATTCCTTTCATCCTCCACTTTCTTCATATATAATGAACTCATTTTTTGTAATGTCTCCCACCTCTTGATGAAGAGGTTTGGGAGAGACTTAGTGGTCTAGTCATCCCCACTAGACCATAGTCTCATGCAGCATGGGGAAAGGTCAGCTAACTCAATCTTATATTTTGAAGTTGACTTGAAAAAGGTAAAAAGGTAAAAAGTAACTCACTGGAGGAATACAGCGCTTGAGGTTGAGTTAGGAGTTGAACCTCAGGGTTAACTTAACTCAACAGAGAAATAAAAAGAGGTATAAAGGAAAGCCTAGGGCGCACCTCTCATTTCATCTTGGATCATATTGCATTTGGCTATTGGGCTCTTGAGCACACAGTTTTGAGGGTTTTGAGAATTCAAACCCTAGAGAACAACTCAGTGGTGAAAGATTCCACTCACCTTGTTCCAAGCTTGGTCTCGGGGACGAAACACTCCACCCACACCATTCTATAGTATTCACAGGTACCATCATCTATTCAGGAGGGCAACAGGCCGTACCCTTGAGGGTTTTCTAGCAGGGGCACATCATTTCTTGGAGAGGAATTCAATCCAGCTTATTGATAGGATCTATTGACATTCTAGCACCTGGGTATTACTTGCAGGGCCTTGTTCATCAGATTTGGAATATTTTGGGAAGGTTACTCTTGCTAGATTATTATCTGGAGCTTGGGGACGTTTTTGAGAGAAGGAGGGCGCAACTGTGATTCAGATTTGCTCTGTTTGGAGGGGTTATACCTCAGATCTGACCCTGAGACTTCTCCCAGCAGCTTGTGGTGGCCCGATCTATCTTTCTAGAGATTTTCAGAGTGTTTGGAGGTTTCCTCCATCAGGGCCGAAATATTGAGCTTGACAGTCTTCAGGAGGGCGCAGCCCTGACTAGGGTTTCAGCAGTTTGGAGGGGTAAACCTTGGCATCTTGACTTGAGACTTCGGGGAGGGCTTCTACTTGCCCCAATATATCTTTCTATGGAGTTTGGTACTATTTGGAGATCTCCTTCAGCTGGGCCAAAATATTGGTCTTCTTATATATTCAGCAAGACGTGCCATCAGCCAGGGGGGTTTGGACTTGAGCCTGGTTCTTCTTGCATTGACCTTCATTGTATATCCAACCTTGAGAGGCTTGCATTGTCTTATCAAGAGCATTTTGTAGCAGCTAATATATTGTCTCTTGGAGCCATCTGATGTTATTCCAGATCTACATCCACTATGTATCAGGCTCTTGCTCTTCATAATAATAAAGGTCAGATCTATGCTATTTGGTTCCATATCGTGTGTACTGGTTAGATCTTGTATTTTCATTGAGTATATCTTCAAATCTGTGCTTGATAACTGAATATAACCCTAAGGCTGAAACTTGAGAGGCCAACCTGCAAACACACACAAACAAACAAATAAATTAGTGGTCAGATAGTGTTCCAAGCAAAAAAATTGGCTTGGGAACATTACAGTGGTATCAGAGCTCTGATCCTCCCATCCTGTGAGGATTAGTGCATGCAGAAGTTCAGTGGCATTTATATGGGCAGAAGGAGGAAACAGACAGGTGAGGCAAAGCCCGATATGGAAGGTTCAGGTGAGGACAGTGAGCCACAGGGCTTAGCAACCTTGACATAAGAACTACGTAAATCCATACTCCAGACAGAGAGTACACCGGTCACACACTTATAGGAGAGCCAGGAGGCAAACCGTAGGGGACAGGCCGAAATATCAGAGACCTTGAGGAAGGTAGATGACAACCAAACAAAGATAGCACAAATCTTGTTGGAGATGACTCATAAGGGGAAAGGCCCAGAATCTTATGCCAACAAGTAAACTAGTGGATCTCATGGAGGGAACAAATATCAACAGGAACATATTCCCTATCATCATTCTGAGGGAAGCCATGGAGGGGAAGCACCACAGGGACAAACAAGTAGCAGGACCACTCCTAGACCGTACTTACCCTCATTTACAGATGAACCCACACAACCCAACCAACCAGAAGAGTTTGACGATCAGTTTGATCAATATGTCAAGGAGTACAACTCATTAAGCATACCAGTTCAGAGGAAGATCACCCTAGATCAGTTCTGTGGATTAAAATTCAGAAGCAAGCCCAGGCCGTACCACAGGAACAATTATGAGCTTGAGCGCAGGGCTGGGAAGATGGAGATCCCCTACTTTGATGGTTCAGCCAAGATGACTGCACAAGCGTGGGTATAGAAACTAGACACTTACCTGCACTGTAACCCTATGAGGGAGATGGATGCCATCAAGTTTTCCATGTACTTGGATGGCAAAGCTCATGACTGGTGGTACCATGGGTTGACCACACTTGGCCACAATCAAATAGTGGCATACACAGAGTTTACTCAGAGGCTCATTGACAGGTTTGACCAGGGGGATCCAGAGCTACATTTCAGGGAACTCACACAACTCAAACAGACAGGAGCACCAAAGGTGTATATTGAAGAGTTCCAGAGGCTAGCAGTCATGGTGCAGGACGTGTCACAGTCTAGACTCATGATGCTCTTCACCGAGGGGTTGATGGAACCCTTGAAGGGTTGGGTTAAGGCTTTTAAGCCTACCAACTTGTAGGATGCTATCTGGAGGATGAGAGATCTAGGCCCAGCTGCAAAACCAAAATTTGTGCCTAGACCACCTCTAAACACTGGAGGGAGAGACCAAAGACCTCCAATGAATCCAGGAGGAAGAGACCCAAGGGGGTTTGACAGGGGAAGAGGTAGGATGGATGAGAACACTAGAAGAGAACTAAGAAGAAAACATCTATGCCACACATGCAAAGAGCCATGGAACCCATCCCACAAATGTATGGGTCGTGGCCAGGTTCATTACATTGAGGTGACATCTGATAATGAAGAGGATGAGGATTTCGGCCACATCCAGAACATAGAGGCAGACACCACCGAAACTGCAGAGGAGGAGGCTACAGGTCACGACAATGCCACAGAGGAGGGCTACATTGGCATCCATCAGGGAGGTACCCAAGTACAACACCTTCAGGATGAGAGGAGTATTACAGGGGCAAAAAGTATCAGTGCTCATTGATGGGGGTGCTTCTCACAACTTCATTAACTCAGCATTGTTACAGAGGAGGCATATACCCACAGTTGAGTTTGAAGGATTGAAGTTGGAGGTAGCAGGAGGAAGCACCATGCCTTATAACAGGTACATTCCATGGATGAATCTTACACTGGGTAGGCATGATTTAGCACAGGACTTTTATGTGATGGACCTCCTTGATACAAATATAATCCTTGGAGTACAGTGGCTCAATACGTTGGGGCCTATCACCACCAACTACAAGACCATGGAGATGTCTTTCACAGAGGAGAGTAGAACAAAGGTAGTCCTCAGAGGCATGTCAGGCAACACAGCGATGGTAGTCACAGCAAAGCGTATGGAGGCCATTTTCAGGAGACAAGAGATTGTATATGCTGTTGAGTGCAAGATTTCGGCACGTGTGGACAAAAAGGGGGAGGTTAACTACGCACCAGAGATCCAAAGGATCATTGACAAACACAGTAAGGTGTTTGGACCCATTCCACCAGGTGTGCCACCAGATAGGGGATTTGAGCATATCATTGAGTTGGAAGAGGGGGCAAAACCAGTCATCACCACGCCTTACAAACACCCAAAGAAGTACAAGGACGAGATAGAGAAGGCCATCAAAGAACTCTTAGATATGGGTCACATTAGACCAAGCTCCAACCTTTTGCCTCTTCAGTGGTACTGGTCAAGAAGAAGGATGGAACCATGCGCATGTGCATTGACTTCAGGGCACTGAACAAGAAGACTATCAAAAACAGGTATCCCATTCCGAGGATTGATGAACTCTTGGACGAGCTTCATGGAGCTATTTACTTCACAAAGATTGACTTGCGCTCTGGTTACCATCAAATCAAAATGAGGGAGGAGGACATCCCCAAGACTGCCTTCAGGTGTCACTACGACCACTGTGAATTCTTAGTGATGCCATTTGGATTGACCAATGCACCCGCCACATTCCAGTCATGTATGAACCACGTCTTCAACAAACAGTTGAAGAAGCATCTTCTTGTGTTCTTTGATGACTTGCTAATCTATAGCAAGACTTGGGAGGAACATCTTCAGCATGTGGAACAGATCTTAACTATCATGGAGGGTCGATCCTTGTATGCCAAGGAGTCCAAATGTGAATTTGGAATGACAGAGGTCCTCTACTTGGGACACATCATTGGAGTTAAAGGGGTACAAGTGCATCAGGAGAAGATCCAAGCGATAGTTGAGTGGCCCACACCTAAAACTCTTACAGAGTTGAGGGGATTTCTTGGTATTTGCAGCTATTACAAGAGATTCATCAAGGGGTTCTCCCAACTTTGTGCACCCTTGACCGATCTGACTAAGAAAGGAGCTTTCAAGTGGAGTGAAGAGGCACAATCTACATTTGACAGGATGAAAAAGGTAATGAGCACATGCCCCATGTTAGCCTTGCCAGATTTCGGCCAACCCTTCACATTGGAGTGTGATGCCTCCGGAGAAGGCATTGGGGCCGTACTGATGCAGAATAGGCACCCTCTTGCCTATGAGAGACGAAAATTGAGGGGCCCTGACCTACTTTACACCATCTACGACAAAGAGATGCTGACTATCATGCACGCCTTGGCCAAATTCAAGCAATACTTGGTAGGTGCAAGATTTGTGGTGAAATCAGATCACAACAGCCTTAAGTACTTCTTGGAACAGAAGGACTTAAATGAGAGGCAGCAGAAGTGGGTCAACAAGATACAAGCCTATGATTTTGACATTGAATTTGTCAAAGGGAAGAACAACATAGTTGCAGATGCATTATCCCGGAGACCATCAGTTTATGCCATGACAGATATATCAGTTGACTGGAAGGCCCACCTCTTGGTTGAATATTCTAAAAATCAATTCACTTGTCAGTTGATGGATGGGCAAATACAGGATGACAACTTCATAGTCATAGACGACATCATCTACTACAAGGGTTGAATCTTCTTGGTTCCTGAGTCAACCTTCAAGGCCAAGATACTACACGCATGTCATGATTCACCGGTAGCAGGGCACCAAGGGATTGGCAAAACGTACAGGCAAGTAAGGGAAAGGTTCTCATGGAAGGGCCTCAAAGAAGATGTGATGAGTCACATCAAGAGTGTACTACTTGCCAGGAAAATAAGGATGAGCACACACATCTAGCAGGACTGCTACAACCTCTACCCATCCCAGAGCACAAATGGGAAAGCATCTCCATGGACTTCATCACAGGATTGCCAAGGGAACAGGGTAAGGATTGTATTTTCGTAGTGGTGGACAGGTTGACTAAATTTGCACACTTCTTCTCCATTGCTACAGACTTCAGTGCAACACAGGTGGCCGAATTATTCTTTAGAAAGATCTTCAGACTACATGGTCTACCCAAAACCATTGTTAGTGACAGGGATAGCCGATTTATGAGCACTTTTGGCAGGAGTTATTCAGGATGGTTGGTACGGCCTGGACCCCTAGCACTAGTTATCATCCTCAGACTGATGGGCAGACCGAAATAGTCAACAAATGGGTATAAGGCTACCTCAGGAATTATGTAGCAGGGTAGCAAAAGGCATGGGTTAGGTGGTTACACCTGGGGGAATATTGTTAAAATACCACTTATCACATGTCCATAGGCATGACTCCATTCAGGGCTTTGTACAGTTATGACCCACTATCTTTTGTAGAGATCGTCTTTGGTGATAGCAGAGCTCCGATGGTACAGGATTGGGTGCAGCAGAGTCAGGATATACTCAGGGAATTGAAGGATCATCTACAAAGGGCACAGAATCAGCAGAACGTCCAAGCAGACAAACACCAAGTAGAGAGTACTTTTGAGGATGGTGACTTGGTCTACCTAAGGCTCCAACCGTACAGACAGGCTTCTATCAAAAGGAGTGGAGAAGAAAAGCTCCAACCCTGGTTCTTTGGACCCTATAGGATCAACAGGAAGGTAGGGGTCGTGGCTTATGAACTTGAGCTTCCACAAGGCAGCAAGATACACAACGTTTTCCACGTGTCATGCCTGAAGATGGCCATTGGCCAACACATCACCCCACTTGAGGTGTTGCCACCTTTAGATGAAGAGGGGCAATTGGTACTGGTGCCGAATGAAATATTGGAGGTTCGCGAGAAGAAACTACGGAGGAGGAGCATCCGAGAATACTTAATCAAATGGAAGGACTTACCCATCGAGGATGCCACGTGGGAGAATGAATAGCTGATACAGGAGACAGGTTCAGAATTGCTTGTGGACAAGCAATTTCTAGCAGGGGAGACTGTAATGTCCCCCAACTCTTGATGAAGAGGTTTGGGAGAGATTTAGTGGTCTAGTCATCCCCACTAGACCATAGTCTCATGCAACATGGGGAAAGGTCAGCTAACTCAATGTTATATTTTGAAGTTGACTTGAAAAGGGTAAAAAGGTAAAAAGTAACTCACTGGAGGAATAGAGCGCTTGAGGTTGAGTTAGGAGTTGAACCTCAGGGTTAACTTAACTCAACAGAGAAACAAAAAGAGGTATAAAGGAAAGCCTAGGGCACACCTCTCATTTCATCTTGGATCATATTGCATTTGGCTATTGGCCTCTTGAGCACACAGTTTTGAGGGTTTTGAGAATACAAACCCTAGAGAACAACTCAGTGGTGAAAGATTCCACTCACCTTGTTCCAAGCTTGGTCTCGAGGATGAAACACTCCACCCACACCATTCTATAGTATTCACAGGTACCATCATCTATTCAGGAGGGCAGCAGGCCGTACCCTTTGTTAAAATATTGGATTTGCTCTTTTAACCATAGACAATATAACAATATTGTCACTCAACCATAGGCCGAAGCCACCCCCGAGCACCTTAACCTTGACAGAGAATCATTCTGAAAGAAAACCCTAGGCTAGATAGCCAAACAAAGGTGGTGCACCTTTCTCCAAGGATAGCGCACCAAGCAAGAGTAACAAGCGCTGATCAAAGAGTTCAAACCTTAACCAAGAAAGAGTCCAAGCCAAAACCGAAATCTGCTAGTTACAGCTACTGCAACAACAGCTCTCCTCCAAACTTGCACACAAACTGGCCAACTGCAGTGCGCACAAGTGTGCTTCTGCAGTTCTGAGAATACTGGCCAAAATGAAGACTGGCCTCCTGTATTTATACTATTTCTGGCAAATTGCCTGGGCCGACTTCTCATTCTGGGTGCTAATTCTTTAGTATATAACATTTCCTTTAGCCAACTTCTTCTCTTGGAGGCTAATAACCTAATACAAGTCATTCTCTTGAGCTGACTTGTCTTCTAGGGTTATTAACCAATTAATTAGGGTTTCTTCTTGCTTCTCGGAATATTTTATTCTCGTCAGGTTTACACGTGGAGGTAAATACCTCCCGCGGCTACCATAATATCAACACTCCCTCCTAGCTAGGGAGGTATTGAAGGTAATGGTCTTGAGAACAAACATACCATTCACCCGATAGCATCAACATAGTCGTATAGATTATCTCATGATTAGATCATGAGCACCATCATCACTATCAGTGCCATCAACTGCATCATCTCTCGAAACCATACTCCATCTGAGTAATCAGACATGATGCTGGATAAGTCACTCACTCCACAAAGTGACACAAGAACCATTCTTCTAATCCGGACATATGTCCCAGAAGAATAAATGTCCTGAACCATTTTCAGTTTGGGGAATCTCTGTCCGTTGATCATCCATCTAGCTGATAATCATTTCCAACACTACTGATAGTCTTCAAGGCAATTGGAATTGTTATCGCTCAGTTTGTATTTCAGGTTGCAAGGCTAAAGGATAAGGGTCAAACTGGCGTAACAGGGACCTACCCCACCCAATGTCACCACAATGGGGAGGTCCTTTCTATTTAGGGAGGCTAAGCCCAAGGGAGATGTCCCTGACAATCTGGGGTTTTGAAAGGAAAAGGTTCAAAGGATTAAGGCTAGTTTCCCCTTCACAGATTACCGCCAAGAAGATAGTCAAATGAAGAATAACCACAGGGAAGGCACCTGCTTGCGAGACAAGGCAACAATGAAACTGATAC
>ML854661.1:0-23548 GCA_009831015.1 Picea engelmannii | reverse complement strand
ATTGGTGAAGTGAGATTACTGCTATTGCTATTTTGTAAACATTGACTTCGTCAACATTTACTTTTAAAATTGCTCATATTGAATATCAGATAGTCTTTAATATATATGAAGTACTAACCAAAGCCTACTTGGTTGTTTTTATTAGCCATAGGCCAGACTATCTGCTTTGGTGGTGATCTGTGAAGGGGGAAACTTGTCATTGTCTAATTATCTTTTTAGCCTCTTCAAAACCCCAGGTCACCGGGGACGTTTCCCCTGAGCCTAGCCTCCCTAAAGAGAAAGAGCCTTCCCATCGTGGTGACATTGAGTGGGATAGGTTCCTGTTACGCCAGTTTGGCCCTCTACCTTATAGCCTTTTATCCTAGCTACAAATTGTGCGATAACAAAGCCTACAATACAAGTCTGGAGAAAAAGACAAGGCGTCCTATTGGGCTAGTGTCCATAGAAGAAGGAAAGTTCCTGGAAGAAACTTCATCCAAGCCATGGAAGTGGGTGATGTGGTCAGGGGATGTCCAAACATGTGGGTGCAGTGTGGGCTAAGGATGCAAAAATGTTACCTGTGGGTGCCTTTGTAAAAGGCGAGATGTACTTGTCATGGATGCATTTTTCCAAGCCCATTCTTTGCCTTTTATTCTTTTATCTTTTATTGCTTTTTGTTCAAAAGCTAATTAGGGGACACTGCCCTGGCGTGGTGACCAGTGGTGACAGTGTTACCCACAAGTATTTTCACAGAAATGAGAAGGCTGGCTCGTGATGAGATCCCCTTTCCCTTGGCCATGCAACCAAGAGTCACTGCCCTGGCGTGGTGACCAACTAATGGCAATGTCATACTGTTAGATACCCATGGACCTCATAGGCTGGCTCGTGATGAGACCCCCTATCCTCTGGTTAGGCCTTGTTTTATTATCTTTCCGGGTCCCTCTTGTTTCTTGCTGAGAAGCTTTTTATTGCTTTCTCAGGGATCCTTGGGCGAAGCATCTCGAGGTTTTATTTTTTACCAGCTTGCTTTTACCCTCTGGGCCTTTGGCCCCTTCTTCCCACGAGATAAGGTGCAATCCTGAAAATAGGTCAACCCAATGTCTGGACAAGTGGAATGGGATAGGTGAGCGGGAAACAAGATGGAAAAGTGGTGCCGTGATGGGAGTGGACGATGGCTTTCAGAAATCCCCCCCAGTGGCAAACCAAAACCTACAGACACAGGCTTGCTAGGGCACCTTGTCAATCCCCCCAAACATGGTCAAGTGGGCAAGTGTAAGATCCAAGCAGTTGTTAGAAATAAAAGGAATCATATGCATACATTCAATGGTTTTGATGATCAAAGTGACACATACCATGATACCCGAACCAATTACCTCATGGAGCAAGAACCTTCTCTGACAAAAGACCATGTTGATGGTGATGGATGTTGCTACTGCTGACAAGATAAAGATCCTGGAAGAAAGAAAAGGTGGGTCCTCCAGGGCCAAGCTAAAGTAAATCCTGCTCTTGGTACTCCATGTCTAGGACCTGTGGGCCTCGAGACATGATCTCCTAGTTATCCCTGAAAGTGGGGGATAACAAAACCAATAACATGTAAGCATAAAGTGATGGAGACTAAGGTGGGGGTGTATGCCCTTATACTTCCCACTTAGCTCTAGCAAATAACCTTGACTTGAACAACAAATGATAACAACAATGTAAAAACCTTACCAATTCAAGGAAAAAGCTAAGACAAACCACCAAAATATCTAGAAAGAAGCCTTCCAAGGCTAGCACATCACTTCCATCAACCAATAATCCGAGAGATAGCCATAAACAAGAGCACAAGAGAGAGAACTAGCCAAAGATAGCGAAAATTCAGTCCAATACTTCTCATAGTGGGAGAGTTATGTTATGAAATGAGATCTTATGAAATCTATTTGTACAAAATGTCTCCAAAATAGTTTGCCCACATAATTTTAGGGTAAACCACAAGACTAGGGGTCAACAATCCTAATCTTGCCCCTTTTACAAAATAATATTAAACAATTCACTTTAAATTTATTTTTACACAAAAAAAACCCTAATTTAAGGTGACATCACCTCTTTAGGGGGATGTTTTGACACTAGGAGCAAGTCGTTGGTGTTGGAGGAGTGTAGTTAGGCTTCCCAACGCCACATGTCAATCATCCAAGTCATTTTCTTCATGGTCAAAGCCTCATTCTCCTCAAAAATTCCTTGTGCCAATGAATGATAACCTCACCACCAAACCCTAGCCCTCCTAGGTGATGTCATGCCTCCAAAGGCGACGTTTTGCCTCTCCTAGGAAAAACGTTTGGCATGTGAGGGCTAGGTTATGTCGTCCACAATGTCTTCTAGGCTTTCGTAGGTATGTCTTTCTCATCCGACATGCGGGCCCTTGGCATCCATCTGTGGGCTTCAAGCCCTATGGAAGCCCAAGCTAGGCTTGTTCCTCCAAAACTATCCACCAACCAGGTCCTGCAAAGATAAATAAGCACGCCCTCTAAGGATCTCAAGTGAAAATATCATGATAAGTAAATCAAGTCAATACATGAGCCACCTAAGCATGTGCATCAAAGATTACCCTGTCAAACAATTAAGTGCTCAAAGACATTATGCGACTTTCCAAGCTTGGATATGGGAGGGTTGACGAGGCATCCTATTGGGTAGATCTTTCCCTAGGTTAAGGAGTGTTTCCAAGAGATCCCTCCCTAAGCCATGTAAAGTGGATGAAGTGGTTAAGGATCAAGACTCAATGGGCATGGGGTTCATGACATACAAGGGGTTGTAGTGTCTCATTCATGGGTGCCTTTGTAGAGGGTGTGTGGCACCTTCGTTTGCAATGCAATTTTTTCCAAGCCCATTGTTTTGCCATTCTTTGTTTCTTTCATAATTTAAGGACAAGTTGAAGGCCACTATCCTGGCGTGGTGTCTAGATAATGACAGTGTCACTCACAAATACCTAGCGGAAATGAGAAGGCTGGCTCGTGATGAGACTCCCTTTCTCTCAGCCATGCAACTAAGAGCCATTACACTGGCTTGGTGACCAGATGATGGTAATGTCATACCACTAGATATCCATGATCATGATAGGCCGACTCGTGATAAGACCTCTTATCCTCCAACTAACCCTTTAAGCATTCATAATCATTATTTTTGTGGTTCCCCCTTTTCTTACAGATAAACATTTCATTGCTTTCTTGGGGGATTCCTTGGGCGAAGCATATGGAAGGTTTATATATAGGCTTTTATCTTTTACCCCACAACAATCCCTCTGGGCCTTCAGCCCCTTCTTCCCATAGAATGAGGGACAACCCTTTCTCGGGTCAATACACCCTAAAATCCCAAGAGATGAGGAAATGGGGGGTTTTAAGTGATGAAAAGTGGTAAGTATGGTCAGGAACGGTACAATGGTTCTTCAAGGGAGTTCCTAGTAGCAAACCAATTCGTGAGGAAGACTACTTATTAGGGAACAATGTCAACCACCAAGGTGAAACAGGGTAAAAAGCATAATGTCCAAGCATATGTCATGAAATCTAAAGCAGTCTAAGATACAACATACTCAAATGCCTCAAATATTGAAATGACACTTACCATAATACTTGATTTGTACCTCATGGACCAAGGCCCATTGCCTCTCGGAAGCCAGCTGGCGTGGTGGATGCCATCTGAAAATTTATGACCTCTGTGGTGGTGAGAAGGGTCTCCATTTGTGCAAAAAGGATACTTCTGGTCATGTAGTCTCTCAACTTTCCATATCTGCAACCTGAGGGGCTCGAGACATAATATCCTTAGTTATCCCATAAAATGGGGATAACACCTCCCTCTTACTTGTAAAGTATGGTTGAAGGAGTGAGGAATAGACTGGCTACTATTTTGGTTTCATTTGTGTTTCATGGATGGTTGAGTGAGAGACACTCTTAAGGTGTTTTTGCCCCAACTCTTTGGTGGTCGCTGTCTATGGAGATGTCTCGTCTTCTATCATGAGCTGTGTAATATTATATTCTCATTTCTTGTATTTTTTCCACTCTAAGTTGTTGCAATGGTTTGTTTCTTAAAGATTGGTTGGAGTTTTGAAGAAGAATTTCTTGGACAAATTCAAGATCTCATGTTAGACTGAGGGTTATCTACTTCTGTAGTCTTCAGAAGCATTTCCAGAACCACAGGGCAGCAAGATTTGTATGTTTTTAGATTTACATGCTGTGGTTTCAAATCTTAATGGACCCCTATGAGTATCTCTAGTCAACCCCATGAGCCCAATGGACCAAAAAGGCACTGGAATCACCCCTACATCCATCAAAAATCTTTCTTTCAACTCCAAATTTCGCGGGTCACAGATCTGGAAAGTTTCATAGCAATATATCTCTTGGCTCTGGGCCAAATAAGTTGCCCTATACCTTCAGAAACAAACCCTTTGCGGCCAAATTTATTCCAATCTTCACAAATCTGTTAAAGAGAACCGTGGACTGTGATTTGGAAAGACAGATTTGTATTATGATGGTATGCCCTGTTTCTGGAAGTCATTTTATGCTATATTTAATACACAGCAGCAGGGCATACTTGCAGTTTTGTAGCTTTAGAAGAAATATATTCGAGTTGGGAATACCTTGAAGCATAACCAGACTTTAGTGGGTGAGTTACAGCACTTCTTGGCAGCAAACATAATCAATTGTTGAGTTTTGTAACAGCATACAGTTTAATGGAGATGTGAACTTGAGTTAAGTCCTTAATGGAAGTGCTATAGTATCTTTTTGAGCTTAGTATGTTGGCTAAATGTGCAATTTGTAGATCTATCATAGCTGGAAATATTGGTTTAATATGCTTGATGTCAAGTTTCCATTTCATAGGATTGTCCTGGACTCCTTTGCCTAATGGTGGAGGCGCTCATCTACTTGAATCCACCATCGTCTATTTATTTCAGACATTGAAGTTTTGTATTGCGAAATCTGCTATTGGTTATTAACTTATTTGAGCTTTCAGGACAGATTAACAATCCTATTAGGGAAACCCCCCTTGTGCTGCAAGAGAATCAGCTTATAGTGAGGGAAGTGTCCATCAAATTGACGGTGGAACTTCTAAGTTGCCCTAGGATTTGTGCTTGGTGATTGGACTTATCTTTATGTAGATCGTGGAGGTAACACCCATGATAATCTCGAAACATGGGAAACTCCATTCCCACATTTCCCTACCATCCCTAGCAAGCGGTGGACGCTTGCGTGTTCCTTACCTGTCAAGGGATGTGCATATATGTCCTTCAAACCTGTCGAATGACATGTAGATGCCCCTCAGGCTGTCAAGGATGTGTAGGCCTGCAAATGTTCCTCAACTTGTCAAGGGGTATCTGTAGGTTGAGGGACGTGCAGGAGTTAGTCAAACCTGTTAAGGGACATGTAGATGTGCCTCGACTTGTTAAGGGACATTTGTGGGCCCCTCAAAGATGCCCCCCCTTCAAAAAAGAGGTTCCTGAACAAAGTTATTAAGTGACTGAAATACTTCAAAAATAAATTTAATATTGGAGCATGCATTATGCATTAAAAAATGATGTTGATGTATTCAATTTCATTGAATATGGAATTGTGAATGTCATATGAGGTATGGAAGTTTCATTGAATCTGAAATCATAAATGTCACATGATGTATGTGTTACCCACCAATGTGTAGGGTAACTTTGGAGGAGTCTTCGAGATACTTTTTGGAATAAAGGTATCAGGACAGTCATGTAACCTTGCTGCTGGGTACCTCCTCAACATGACTGTAGATCAATATTCGAGATCAACAAGACAAAGATGGAGGAGAAATAGTATTTGGTGGTGTTGATTCTAAGCACTTCAAGGATGAATAGATGTATACTCAAAAGGGTTACTGGCAGATTGAGAAAAAAAAAAAAATGATACAGTGAATGCCCATGTTCTTGAATCTGTCATTCTAGATAATGTACCTGATACAGAAAACTTACCAGTAAATGCAAAAAAAGAGAAATGTTGTTGGTTCTGAGGATAGTATTCCTGAATTGGTATCAATTATGGACTTTGGTGCAGATATATCTCATGAAAGCACAATCGAGTCTGGCTGAAGAATCACGATGATCTGATTTATGGTTACCAATCTGGTAGCACGGTTTCTTCCATATTAACAGAAGTAACTGAATACAAATGAATGTGTATGGAATCTCTAGATAACAGTGTTCTATTGGAACTTCAAAATATGTGACTGTTTCCAGAAGCTGTGCCTGATCTAGCTTTGAGAGAAGATGACGAAATAATGGAGGAACTTCACAAACTTCAGGCTGAACTTCGACAGAGAGATGGATCTTCTGCTTGTACTCTGTTTTTCAAAACCCAATTCATATCTTATCCAGTGGCCACCAGTTTTACTTTACAGGAAGATACCTATATCATTAGACATTGCAAAAAGCTCTGATAGGAAACTATATCGGTATCTTGCTTCAAAGAAACTGCACTGGTTGGCTGCATGCTTCACTGGGCAGAAAGGGATATATATTTTTTGGGGCTCCGATATTGATCATGTGCATTGGGTTGGTTCTAAAATACCTCTGCCTCAACTCTAATCTGTGAAATATGCTTTGCATGGAGCTTCCAGAAAATTGACTTTGTATTGGATATTGCTTTTGTGAGAAATTCTTCTTTCACTCTTTATATATCTCAACCTGTAAGAAGAGGAACTGCTCAAGAGAATTAAGGGTGATGAGTACATGTACTGTGCGGTTGAAAAAAAATACTATGCATCAGTTAAAAACGTTCTTAGGTCAATTGTTATTGGTGAACAAGAAAAAAAGGTTGTTGATGAGATCATTGATCAAGTGGAGACAACATTCATGATGAGTGAGCTTCCCATACTGTACTCAACAATTGTGGAGCTTGTAGAACTTTTGTTAAAAAAATGATTTTGTACACAGCATCTGAAATTCAGCCTAAACAGCAGGAACAGTGGAAGGAGCACCCAGCAGACTTGTGTGTCAAAAGCTAAGCCTGTGGGGGAGCGCCCCCCCCCTCGCTCCCGCTCCCGCTCCCGCTCCCGCTCCCGCTCCCGAAGTGTGCTCCCAAAGGGAGCGCGCTCCCTAGGGAAAAAAAACGCTCCCAAAAAACACTCCCTGCTTTAAAACGTCTCATAACCATGCTTGGAAGTGGAACTTTTGGGTGAATATGATGGTGATCATATTCCTGGAGGAAACATGCTACCCCCATCCACTAGCAGCATTCCAAATGCATTGATTTTGCCTTTATCTTCACATCGTCCATTGTCACGTGGGGGCCATTCAGCTGCTGGTCGTGTTCCATGAACACTTCCACCTACTCCTACCACTCTTCTTCAAAGATCACGGGAGAAGAAACTAGAAGTTTCTCGTGGCAAGAGGAAAACTTAGAGCATAGTACTTAGTACTTGTTACTATATACTAGATTTCTTTTTCTGTTTCTTGTTTAGAAGTAGTCTCTAGAACTTAGTACTTTGTCTCAACTCTTTATTATGGCTTATTCTGTAAACAATGAAGTTATGAACATTATATGACAGTTTACCTTAGAAGTTTGAATTTTGAAATTTGAACTATTGACTGAATCTTACAACTCTTTGGTAAAGAATATGATGCTCTAGAGTCTATTTCATTTTGTGGTTGATGTTGTCTGTTAGTATGTTACAATCTATTGATGACAAATGTTTATGATTGATGTTATATGTGTACTAAATGGTTGATGCTTTAATGATCATCATTAATCCATTAATTAAATGATCTTATATCTATGTTTTCATGTTTTTTGCAATTGATTTGACATTCTGCATGTTTTTTTTTTTAATATATATGCATCAACATATATATATATATATATATATATATTTNTCTTTTATGTATTATATAAAAATGCTCCCGAAATGCTTCGCTCCCAGAAATTTTCGAAAATTGACGCTCTCGCTCCCGCTTCCCGATTCCGCTCTCCGCTCCCAACAACCTTGGTCAAAAGAATATAGTGAAATTTTTGTTTGGGGCTATATATATAGTGATTTTCCTTCAACGTTGGAATAATTGTGAGGCTGACGTGAGGTTGGTTTAAAACTAAATTTTGAATTGAATTTGAGGAGAAGTGCAGGGCCAACTTGAAGCAAGTTGTGGACAGGAGTGACTCGTGTAAAATTTGTAATAAAGGGGAGGGGGCTCATAGAATGCTATTTTAGAGGTTTATGTGTCCACATGTGAGGGAAGCAAGCCCTTGGGATATCACTTGCATGATTGATGGAGGAGACCCACCATTGAAGCTGAGTTGTCACTTTGAAACCCCATGTCCCATGCTTGGAAGGTCACATATAGAAGGCTACATTGTGGAAGGGCCTTTGGAGGATGGATGCTACCATTTTGAAGGGCCTTTGGAGTCTGGATGCCACGCGATTAAAGCCCTTGTTCCCCTAATTTATTGAGATGGGTTATTCTTGAGGGCTGTAAATTTAAATGACAAAAATCAACAAGCTAATATTTCTGTCAAACACTTAGCAACCTAGAGATAACTGTCTTTCATGAACTTCTGAAATGTCTCAAACCCATATTCAGAAATTACCATAAGAAGAAATAAACATTTCTAAGCAAATATGCAGCGGAAATAAACACAATGGACAACATTCAATAACCCATAAAAAAACTCAGAAATTTAGGCAAATGCCAGGGAAAACCCCAATGTGGGGAAACCCAACGAGAGAGAGAGAGAGATCTTATTATTCAGCTTTAGGAAAAAATAGATATCAGCACCAAAATCACAATTTTTAGCCAAGAAAAGACCACTTACAATACACTAAAACAGTCCCAAAAATCTGCCTTGTAATCCGTGCCAAGTTCGTATCGTTGTACGACCCTCCTTGTACCTCGAAATACATGCCAACAGTCAGCTCTACAGAATGTTCTGTACGGCCCAGAAACAACAAGCAAAACCCTTGAATATGCCTCGAAAATCTTGCCAAAGACTGCTTCGATTTGTGTGCCCTCTTTCACTTGCTGTACGGATTGTACGGATCCGTATAGTACGACCTCCCACATCAAAAAAATAACTCAGCAATGAAACATATATGCTCCCTTGGGATTTGCACCCACTTTGTCTTAGGAAATGTGCCCACTATGTTGCCCTAATTATCCTCTCTCAAGCCTACTCAAAAATTTCTCTCAATCTCCTCCTCTTGTGTCTTGCACACTACCCAATGCATTCTTTTATAAATCTGAAAATGACCTTTTCCCTCCAAAGTGTCTTTTCACTTCCCCAACCCTAAATCCAAAGGCCAAGATCTAATCTTGTCTTTTTCAAGATCAAGGGTCATGATTCATTCCCTCCAAAATGAATCACTTAAGATATTAAAGTAATTTCACTTTATTACATAAGTGCACTTTATGAAATAAAGTCACTTTGAAATTAGAAGGTACACTTTATTAAAAAGTCACTTTAATAAAAGAACCACTTTACAACTTTATAAAAACCCATTTCAAAGTTAAGTGCCTAGTAGTGTAAACATAAGGTTACATTCGCATACAAGACAAAACATGCAGAGTACCTCCCGAGCTAAAAAACTAACACTCCCTTTTAGCGGGGGATGTACTCGCTGCCATTTCCATCATCTGCTCCCATCACACTGTGCTCTGTAGGAGCTCCCTTTGAACCTGGAGCTATCCTCAACACCTACACATAACTCAAACTAGAAGATCTTCTCTTGGCAACTACTCGAAACCCTAAGCTCGTTGGAGAATTTACTCCATCCTGGTTCGCCCATACTGGCTGAGCCTCTTGCCAGTGCTCAAAAGAGACTCGCTCTCTTCTCTCAGAATGCAAGACTGAATCCTTGTTACCACCACAGTCTCAGGAGCCTCCTCATGCTCCTCATCCGACGTTGAGTCATACATTGAAGGCTGTCCTCGCAACATATACAGCCTGTTCACCCGATCGCCGATCAACTGTAGTTCCACCGGGTCCACTCCCTCCATGTAGATAAAGCCATGTTCCCTCTTAAACAATGTACAATATCATACATTCTCCAAGGCTGAGACTGAGAACAAGTTAACCCTCAACCCTGGAACAAAGAGAACTCCAACAAGCTTCAAGAATCCTCCATAAATCCTCCATACTCGAGTTGGAATCTAACCCTTCCAACTCCACGTACAACTCACGCTATACCACCTTCATTTACCACCTGTCGGTCAGGCCCTGTCTTTGTGATATTTAGGAATACTTGCCAGATTCCCGTCATGTGGCAAGAGGCTTCACTATCCACAATCCATCTGATATCACCTCCAAATCCTCCGCTACGGACACTGGAAACTAGAGTAACCAAAGAAAATTCCCTGTCAAACTTGGAAGCAAAGTCCTCCATGGCTGCTGTAGCAACTGTCTCAGGCCCTTTTGGTTCCTTCTTCTTCTTCTTCCTCTCAGGACAATGAGAAGCAAGGTGCCCCAACTGGTTACAACAATAGCATCTGACTTTACTCAAGTCCCTCCCGAAACTTCTTTCTTCTTGCTCTTTGTAGCAAGAGCAACATTCTCATCAGCTCCATTTGTCTTCTGTCCACTGCTCTGAGATCCTTCCCGATCTCCTCCTTGAGTGAAATCATCCCACAACTTGCTCCAATCTGGAAGATGCTCATGACCCACCACACACTTCACGAAGACTCCCCATTCTTTGGTGAAGCCTTTCAAGGCTATCCTCACCAACTTTGAATCCGATATGACCTCTCCAACAACAACCAACTCATCTTTCACTTGAGCTACTCGGGTAAGATAAGAAGAAACACTCTCCTCCTTACCCATTTTGGTATCATGTAGCTTAGCCTTCAAGGCCATCTTCCGGTTCTTATTCTTCGCCTCAAATAAGTTCTTAAGTGCATCCCACATCTCCTTGGCTGTCTTCTTCTCAGCCAAGTGTGGGATAAGGTGATCCTTCACCCCATCCAGAATAATCCTCTAAGCCTTGGTCTTCTTGACCTCATGCAAATCCAAAACAACATGATCTGCTGCGAGAACCACACCAATAGAACTGACATAGTTCCAAATCTTGTTCTCCTTGAGAACAACTGACATCCAGACCTTCCACTGCAAATAGTTGGAGATGCCATCCAACCGGTCTTCAAATCTAATGCATGCAACCATATTCCCTGTCACAACTCAAGGAAAAAATCACAAATTTTTCCTCTTCAACCTTGCCCAAAAATCTCATTGTTCACTGTCACTCAGAGACAAAGCTTTGATACCATGTAAATTTTAATGACAAAAATCAGCAAGCTAATATTTTTGTCAAACACTTAGCAACCTAGAAATAATTGTCTTTCATGAACTTCCGAAATGTCTCAAACCCATATTCAGAAATTACCATAAGCAGAAATACACATTGCTAAGCAAATATGCAGCGGAAATAAACACAATGGACATCATTCAATAACCCATAAAAAACTCATAAATTTAGGCAAATGCTAGGGAAAACCACAATGTGGGGAAACCCAACGAGAGAGAGAGAGATCTTATTATTTAGCTTCAGGAAAATACATATCAACAGCAAAATCACAATTTCCAGTCAAGAAAAGTCCACTTACAACACACTAAAATAGTCCCAAAAATCTGCCTTGTAATCCGTGCTAAGTCTGTACTGCTGTACAACCCTTCCTGTACCTTGAAATCCGTGCCAACAATCAGCTGTACGGACTGTTCTATATGGCCCAGAAACAACAAGCAAAACCCTTGAATCTGCTTTGAAAATCGTGCCAAAGTCTGCCTCGATTTGCGTTCCCTCTTCCACTTGTTGTACAGATTGTATGGATCCGTACAATATGACCTCCCACAACAGAAAAATAACTCAACAATGAAACATATATGCTCCCTTGGGATTTGTGCCCACTTTGTCTTGGGAAAGGTGCCCACTATGCTGCCCTAATTTTCCTCTTTCAAGCCTACTCGAAAATTTCTCTCAATCTCCTCCTCTTGTGTCTTGCACACTACCCAATGCATTCTTTTATAAATCTGAAAATGACCTTTTCCCTCCAAAGTGTCTTTTCACCTTTCCCAACCCTAAATCCAAAGGCCAAGATCTAATCTTGCCTTTTTCAAGATCAAGGGTCATGATTCATTCCCTCCAAAATGAATCACTTAAAATATACAAGTAATTTCACTTTATTACATAAGTGCACTTTATGAAATAAAGTCACTTTAAAATTAGAAGGTACGCTTTATTAACAAGTCACTTTAATAAAGGAACCACTTTACAACTTTATAAAAACCCATTACAAAGTTAAGTACCTAGTAGTGTAAACATAAGGTTACATCTGCATACAAGACAAAACATGCGGAGTACCTCCCGAGCTAAAAAGCTAACAAGGGCTTGTGCCCCTCAGAATTTGTACATGTGGCATAAATTCCCATATTTTATGTATTCTAATTTGATTAATTAGAGAAGAGGGCCTTTTTCCCCTCCATAGGATAGATTAGGGGCTTTTTAGCAAGAAATTAATATTTTAATGTAAAGGAAGTTGAGTATCTCCTTTATAAATAGAGATGCACTTCCTCTCATTTTCTCATAGTTGGATTGGGGAAGAAGTCCCTTAGGAGATTTGAAATTTTCTGAAATTTGTTGGAGTATCTTTGTATTGGATTTGTGCTATTGATGGAAGACCAAGGCATTTTTATTGAGGAGATATATTACTTTTGCAATTTCTTTGATGATTCATGGCAAGGGTTTATGGATGAACAAGGACTTACCTAGTAAGTGTTCTTTTTAAGTCTTTATGGATTTTGTTTGTTGGATGTATTAAGTGAAAATGTGCTTATCAAGTGGTGAAGGTGCATTTTCCTTGTATTTTCTTGGATTGATCCTATCTTGTAAACCCTAGGAAGGTTTGTAGTGGACTACCTTACCTTGAAGTTGTCTTGGATCTTGTAAAAAGGACATAGGAGGGTATCTAGGGTTTCTAGTAGACTACCTTGGTTACCTTCCTATACGATAACCTTCTAAGGTTTTGTAGTGGAATACCTTAGAGATTATCCAAAATCCATCTTTAAGCTTGTCTAAAGGCATAGAATAATTTTTAGGGTTTGTAGTAGACTACCCTAGTCATCATTCTATTGGTTGACCACTGAATCTCTAAGGTTTGTAGTGGACTAGTTTAGGGTTTACCCAAAGCTTACCTTCGTCTCCCAAGAAAGCTCTCATTTTGAGTCTTGACCCCAAATGCCCAATGAAAAGACACTGATCTTCGGTTCTTCCATCTTTTTTCATACCCTAAAACTTACCAAAACCATTTTTCTTACCATGACATTGATCTTCACATCACCTTGAGCTTCATTGCCCTAAGTCCAACAATCTTAACCTAGGGAAGCCCCCTTGAGCTGGAGGAGAGCTGGTCTAAAAGTGCAGAAGAGGGTTGGTGAGGTGACACTGGACAATGGCCCCTTCTTAGTTTCACTTGGATCTCACTTGAGCTTTTGGACTTTATCTCCTAAATGTGAGATCGTGTGGTAATAGTATGGATGAGATTCAAATTGGGTATTAAATGCAATTTGTATTTAAATATTATTTTTAGGGTGCTAGCCCATGAGATTTTGGTGTTTTTCCAATCACCCCTGAAATTGGTCCCCACATTCCCAAATCAATATGAAACATTGAAGTACATAGAGGAAAGGAAAACCAGAAACCTAAGTTGCAGGAAACTTGGCCTTGTTCGGCTTTACGATTCGAAAATGTTTGTGGTACTAAAACACATATCAAATGTGTTTGAAACGAGCCCTGGAAATGTTTGTTTGGGGTCTCCACATGTCCCCCAAAATGAAAAAGGCCATCTACAGATTTAGAAAAATAAACAAATACAAATTCATTTGCATATATATTTTGAATTCTTTCTTGTTGAAAATGAAAGAATTAGAAGATTTATGAAAACCTTAAGTGGGCTTATTTTCCTATAAAAAGACCCTGTCTTTCATTACTCATAGTTTCTACAACAACCAACAATTCCTATAGTAAGAACAAGGGTTTTAGTGATTTCTGCAACGTTGGGTGTGTTACCGCTTAAATTGTACTTAATGATAAAAGCCCTAATTTACAAGGTTCAACTCAAGGGCAATTGTTAGCATGGTCACCGCTGTCACCTCAGTAAGCTATCCTCTGCACTTTAGGCCGACTCCTCCGACCTGTTATCACACAAGCTAGCACTTGTGCAAAGCCTTCACAAGATGCTAAACTAGTGTAACATATGGTAGTAATCGCCACTGTCACCAAGGCAAGTACTTCCCTCGCTTTAGTGATGGATGAGGATCCAACACAAGGATGGCTTTCCTTGCAGCTTCAAGGGATCCTATAGCAAGCTAAAGGAAAGTCTATGGCCCCTATCTTGGTCACTTGATTAGCTAGATCAGGGTTAAGGGGAATGTTAGGATGAATTAAACAAGGCAAATGGATTGTACGAGTGTGAAAGGAGTGATAATCAATGATGTTTATTGAAAAGTAAGTAAAATGCCTTGGAACACTAGCTAAAAGAAAAGAAAAAAAGGTTAATACTCTAGTTGTCAAAGAAAAAAAATTGCTGTAATAAAACTCGAAAAAAAGATAGTATACTTCAGCAATAGCAGTTTTATAATAACAACAATGAACTAGCTCTAAATCAACAATATAGCCAATGGAAAAATATGTCATATACCAAGTAAAAGACTTGTAAACCATCAAACAATGATTGCATGAGAAAAGAGTATGAAACTATATTAATTAGATGCAAGTTATCAAAGTAAACTATCAAACAATGATTGCATGAGAAAAGAGTATGAAACTATGTTAATTAGATGCAAGTTAGCAAATCCTAATAGCTGAAAATGCAGAAATTGCAACAATGATCATGTTAGAGGTGATTCCAATCATTTAATGCAAAGCATTAGATTATGAGGATGCAAATGCAAGATCCTAAAGCTATCACAAAATCGTTGGGAGAGAGAGAGAGTTGATTTGGGCTTTTGTATCACTTGTAAATAAGAGAGACTAGTGTCGTTTTCTCTCCTTGGGAAAATGGAGTCTATGCAACAATACTCAATGGAGGCTAGGAGCATAAGATGTGAAAGTCAAACCCTAGGACTATACCATCATAGGCCTAGGAATGAAATTCTTGGAAGGAAACCCTAATGTTTATACCATCATATACCCTAGGTGTCGTCCTACTTCTAAGGTGTCTAGCAAGAAAGTTAAATGGAGAGAGATCAAACCCGAAGGTGTACCCTAGAATTCAACCAATAAGAACAAGGTTAGGGGGATAAACAATCTTAATCCTTGACTCGACCTTATATGCTTCGACAAATTTAGATAAATGAACAAGGGAAGGGGGTAAACAATCTTAAATCCTCCCTTAGAGTTTCTACAAAATTATTCAAGATACAAGATAACATGCAACTATTAACCATCTAATAGAGCATAAACCAAATATACCATGAACAAAAAATTGGAATAGAACACTTTCTAAGCCAAATCGCTATGGATGAGGAAACCCTAGTTTTATGATCATCCACCAAAACAAGAAGAAGCATCCATAAGACTATCCTCCAAGAGGTGCGCACAAGTACTCCATAGTAGAAAAGAAGAGAAGAGAGCAATATAATTGATTTTCACAAGTGGTGAGTTATGATTTAGCCTTGAGGTAGCGCTAGCCTCTTTATATGAGGCAAACCTAGCGCTATAACCCCACGAATCCCCAAAAGTACAAAATTATCCATGATACAAGTGAGATAGGTCAAGGCCGACCCCTCAAATAGCCTCTCATGCAAATATACAATGACAATATAACAAAACATTCCCTTAAAAGGTGACACGTGGTGTGAAAGCTGCCAAAGGCCATGATGTCATCCACCAAAGGTGCCTCCAAAGGCCACATCCCTCTATGAAAAGGTGCAAGCAACATCAAAGGTCATGTCCCTCACCCAAAGGGTCATGTCTCATCACCATCAAGTGCCAAATCATCACCGAGAAGGATCCCTTCATGCTTGGTCGGCTCAACCATCATCATAACATGACGTCATCTCCATATGTGGAACATCCATGAGCTAAGGTGTGACATCATCGCGAAGTGAAACATCATCCAACCAAACCCTAATTGCTATGGGGTGTCCTACCGAAGGTGAGGGGCTTCTTGCCTTCTAAGTGACCATCAAGCTATATTTGCAATATCTAAGCCCATTTGCTCAACGTCCAAGGCCTAGGAGGTGTGGAAAGGTGCCTCGAGGCAGGCCCAATCATCAAAGGACCCAACGCTCTGTGTCAAGTGTGCAACGTCCTCTGAAAGATGCATAACATCCTGGGTGTCATGATCAAAACATCCTTCAAAGGTCCATGTCAAGTGCACCATGGTCAAACAAATCCATTGAATCAAGTAAGACCAACAATCACGAGATACAAGAGTCATTAGAATCATACAAAGCCATCATTTAATATAAAAGCCAAATAAGCATTTCAAATTAGGTATCTTCTTCAAACTTCACATTAGTTCAAGATTTTATGTAATTTGGCAAGTTTAGGTATGGGAGGACCATGAAAAGACCCTATTAGGTGTGCCAATATCTAGGTAGAAGGATAGTTCCCGAGAAGACCCATCAAAGTGTAGGTATGGTGAATGAAAACATTTTGGGTTTACTTCATGGTGACAGAGTCATTAACATGCAAGGCACTGCGCTCGGTCCATTTCCATGAATGCTTTTGAAGAGGGAGGCACTTGCTGCTTGAGATACCCTTTCCTCGATAGTGTGTGTATTCCAATTCCCTTTCTTGCCTTTTGATATTCATTTTATGCATTGCAAGTCCCTTTTTTAGGTTTCAAACACTTTACTCTTTCTTACTAGGATTGAGTCCTTTTAATTGATACACATTCAGTGCATTAGGACTAGGGGCGATCGCCTCTTAATGAGGGGGTAGAGATCAAGTTGATCTTTGGCTTTTGAAGTTGGTCATTCATTTTCCCATAATTTCTTCTTTCTTTTTCTTATTCATTTTTTCTAGTAGCTACATCAACTCCGACATTCTAGCCCTTCTTCTCACAGGAGAATGAACCATGGGCCTTTTTGGTGTATATGTAACAACCATTACCGAAGTTTAGTACATTGCAGAAGGCCCTAGGATAGAAAGTGTTAAGTATGGGGGGAGCATTACATTACCCCTATCAAAGCCTCCCAGTAGTACCCTTGTTACCCAAGAGTGACAACACTGGACTAGGATAGAAATGATGGCCACCAAGGTGAAACAAGGCAAAAAACATAACTTCCAAGCTTATTGATATCTGACTTCAACCCATGATGCTCACCTAAATGCCTAATGCATTAAATATGACACTTTGCATGAAATAATGACTAGTGTACCTCACAATGAGCTAGATCACCATCATTCGATGAACCATGCTGATTAGGTGTGATAAGTTGAGCTGAATGAGGAGAGAGGCATCTGAGGGGTTTCTGTCTATGGAGGATACTGATCATCATCATCATCATCATCATCATTGAGATCATTGTCTTCATTGCGGGCCATGAGACATGATCTCCTCTAGTTACCCCTAGGTGAGAGGGGGTAACCCGACCTAAGGGGGGTATCCCAAGTAGGATTATTAAGATCGAACAATGAGGCACAAGGTGAAGCTAAGTCACCTTAGTAAAATGGAGTTTTGGGGTTTTTAGGGTTTTGAAATAAGTGATGGAAGGAAATAGAGATCAATGCCAAATCCGACAAGGGAAATGGAGTTAAGGCGAATCAAATGGCTTATGAGGTCAAGAAGAAACCCTCCAAAGAGTTGGACTATTTCTTTCAAGGATTAGGACTTTGAGATTAGAACCAACAGGAAGAATAATCCTTGACCCAATCAAGATCAACAATGAATACCAAGGCCTGCAAGAAGGTAACCTTGATGGAAAACCTTCACCAACAAGATCAACTATGCTTTGATAAATTTACTTAATACTTCTTGCTGGGAACCAAAGGAAAAACATAGCAAGGCACCAAATAATCACCAAATCAACAAAGGAAGAAGGAAGGAAAAAACCCTAGAACATCTTCCTTCCAAGTGGTAGACTTACGCCTCAAATGGATCAATCATGAAGGCTTGTAGAAGACTTGAACATTTCACCACCAATCCATAAGTACCAAATAGTGACCAAGATAGAGAAGCTTCAAGAATTGACAACATTCATTCACAAAGAAACAACCCTTTACACCATAAATGCTCCAAGAAAGATATGTCAATTAAGCTCGAAGCAATGTGAGCTCCAAAAATCCAACCATGAGTATAAATGAGGAAGGGAACCTCTATTTATATAGTGATGCTCACATTCCTTTACAATAAAATAGTATTATCTCACGTGATTCCTTAGATCTAGGGCTAAGAAAAGTAAAATACAATTCTCCTACAACAATTACCCTAAAACAATAATAAAAAATAAAGTGGTCAAGCCACATGTACAATCATCCAAGTGAAATATCACCCCAAGAGACGAACGTCCCCACTAAATGAGGAATGAAGTGGATTCAAGATGCAATATTGGTCTCCAAAGGCCCCCAAAGTGTGTAGATGGTCCCCCAACTCCTCAAAAACGTGTAAGTCAACCCCTTTAAGTTTCCTCCAAGGTGGACGTATGGGATTCCAAGGAAAAACATCCTCAAATTCATGACATAAAACCCTCCAAAGGGGGCGATTCCTCCAAAATAGCTTCATAAGTCATGTTCAAAGGTCAAAAACCTTCCATAAAAGTGCAATGTAAATTCCTTAGGATCCTCTAACGCGGGCACTTGAGTCTTCCAATGAGAAGGGGCTCCACAAGCAATGAAATAACCCTCTATAAGCGGACAACCTCCTCTAAATCAGCTCCATAAGCAATGTATGATCTCAAATGTGAAGTCAACAAGGTGCTATCATCATCCTTAAATTATGCCAACGTCCTCCCGTAGTCAAAGATTGGTCCAACAAGCCCACAAGTGCTAAATGAAACCTCCATGCAAACTCCAAGGTGGACTTCCTATCAAATGAAGTGACCCATGTCTCAAAATGAGTGAATAAGGTGAGCTTTCAGAATTTTGGAACGTTGCATGGCATGAGAAGCCCTGGCATACGAAAAATAGCTCAAAATATTTTTAACCAATGCCTTGCGAACCGTGAATTGCATGGGGAAACATGAAGATGCCCAAGGATCTGGATGAATTTAACTGCCCAAGAAGTATCATGCCACATCATATGGTCCTTCCCCATGTCACGAAACCCTCCAACTCATGAAAACAAGTAAGTGTCCCAGTGCAAAGCTCAAACATACAAGGGCTAGCGAAGAAATTCACTAGGATTACCCCTTGTCAAAATGAGGGGTAATAGGGTGATTTGTAAATTGTCGTGGATATTCCATTGGAATAGTTTGTCACAATAGATCTTACAATATTTTGAAATATTTTATTATGCAGTTTAATATTAGTGCAGTGCTCAAAATTATGGAAATAATTGAAACCAAAATGAAAGAAACAAGCAAGTGAACACACACTATCTGTTAGAATATAGAAGATGGTGTGCTCGTTTTACCATTGACGATACCTTCGTCACCCAACCATAGGTCGAAGCCTCCCTCCGAGCAGCTTAACCTTGACTGAGAATTCCTTCGGAAGCAAACCCTAGGCTAGATAGCCAAACAAAGGGTAGCGCACCTTTCCCCAAGGATAGCGCATCACAAAAGGCTGATCAGATAGTCCAAACCCTCGCTAATAGATAGTCCAACCCAACACTGAAAATAGCTGCTGCTGCAGCTGCACCTACAGTCCTCCTCCACACGTGCGCACCAAACTGGAGCTGCAGTGCACACCAAACTGGAGCTGCAGTGCACACCAAACTGGGAACTGCAATTCTGAGATGCTGTCAAATGAGAACTGGCGCCCTGTATTTATAGTGGTTCTACCAGTTTTGCTGGGGCCGACTTCTCCTTCTAGATAAGTGTCTGTTCAGTATATTATTATTATTTCTGGCCGACTTCTTCTCTTGGAGGCTAATAACCTAATATAAATTATCTTCTTGAGCCCACAAGGCTTCTAGGGTTATTAGCCAACTCATTAGGGTTTCTCTTGCTTACTAGAGTCTTCTATTCTCGTCAGGTTCACACGTGGAGGTAAATACCTCTCGCAGCTACCATAATATTAACACTCCCTCCTAGCTAGAGAGGTATTTATAGGTAATGGACTCGAGCACAAAACATACCATTTACCTGGTAGCATCAATATAGTCATCTAGACGATTTCATGACTAGATCATGAGCATCACCATCACCATCAACTGCATCATCTCTCGAAACCATACTTCATCTGAGTAATTAGACATGATGCTGGATAAGTCACTCACATCATAGAGTGATACAAGAGGAGTAAGAGTCCTGAACTATTTTCCGTCTGGAAAATATCTGTTCATCATTCATCTGAATGATCATTATCTCCAATAAACTGCTGATAGTCTTCAAGGCAATTAGAACAAGGATAGAACACACCTGTGTATTCATAGTAGTACATAACTACAATCTAATGGTTCACTACCACATCAAGTAATACACAAGTACTTGATCAACAACGTATAGTTGCGAACAGTGAAACATATTCACCACAGTGGTCCTCATCTACTGTCATATAGTCTTCATAACAAACATCTGATATCAACCTGCATAAAAACAATGTTATGATATAAACTGATTTGTCTGGGCCAATCCTTCATTCACATCTGTGAGTTTTGAAAGAATATTTGCCACCACAATAGTCTTCATCTACTGTCATATGATCTTCATCATAAACATCTGATAGCAATCTGCACAGAAACAATGTTATGATATAGATTGAATTATCTTGGCCAATCTTTCACTCACATCTGTGAGCTCTGAAAGAATATCTGCCTCACGAATAGTGGAACATATCCACCACAGTAGTATATCTCTACTGTCTGGAGACAGGTAGTCTCCATAACAATCATCTTGATGCCATCCTGCATAGAAAAATATTGTTAAAGATAAACTGAATCCTCTGGGCCAATCTTTCACTCACGTTTGTGAGATCTGAAAGAATATCTTCCCTCATCAGCAATGGGCTATCTGCCCTATTATTCACAAACAAGGAAGAAGGATTATTTCTGATTTCTGAGCCTGGACCATTTCTCACCCTGGACCATTCTTCTTACACTAATTAAAGTGCACCCTGGACAAAATGTATAAACCCTAAGAAATGTTTGGAGCATTCCTCACCCTGGGCCATTCCTCCTACACTAATTAAAGTGCACCCTGGAGAGAATGTATATACCCTAAGGAATGACTGTCCTTGATTGCTGAGCCTGGACTATTCCCCACCCTGGGCCATTCCTCTGACACTAAACAAAGTGTAACCTGGAGAGAATGAGTCTGCGCTAAGGAATAATTGTCCGGACCATTCCCCACCCTGGGCCATTCCTCCGACACTAAACAAAGTGTAACCTGGAGAGAATGAGTATGCCCTAAGGAATGTCTGTCCTGCATCAACCTCCAAAACGGACCATTCTTCGAAACTGCTCACAACTGTGAACTTCGAAAGAATGATTGCCTGGCGAGGCAGACCATTCTACTTGACCACTACTCAGAGTGATTGCCAAGAAGAATGACTGTCCTAGACCACTCCCCATGTTAACCACAATGGGAAATTGCTGTCTATGATACATCAACAATCAGTCTGCCTCCCATGTTAACTACAATGGGAAGTCACTGTCCGTCAGAAATCTCAATCCACTTTCCGAATAGGAAAGCATCTGTCCAATCTGGACTAATTTTCAATTAAATAATGTTTTCAGTGCTCCCTCCTAACTGGAGAGTTATTTAAATCACAAAAATAAATGTTTTTCAAGAATATTTTTCGTACCTTCTTCTAGCTTGGAGAATCTTCCCTTTCAGCTAAAGGAGTTATTTCCACGATCCCTATCTTCTCTCGGAAATATGCAAACTTGATTCTGGATAACGGTTTTGTCAGGATATCTGCTGTCTGCTTATCAATGGGAATATATATTGGAGAACCACTTTCTCCTTTCTGGACTTCATCATGGATAATGTAATACTTGTACTTTAGTCTGGAACAGTTGTGAAGGCTTCATGTAGATCTGAACAATAGAGTATATCATAGTTGGAGAACTGGAACATATCCATGTGGCACTTCTTCTGTCATCATGAGATCTGATCTTCTGAGTAGTCATCTGGATGTTATAGGAAATCTTCACCACGCTTCTGCTGTGAACTGGAGGTTCTCCACCAAGTTGTCTTCTTCTTATCTGCATATAGGAGTCTCTTTCTGGTATGCCTCAAAGTCTTGAGATTGCTCTTCATATGCTCTTTATTCAATTTCTCTGGAGAACATTCTTTGCATTTATCTGATGTATAATTCCAACTCATGGATGTTGTGGATGATATAATGACTCATGCAGTGATATGTCTGGTGTACTGGAACAAGTAATCATCATAGTTTTTCTCCCTCCATCTGGGAGAACCTTTAGTTCTGGGTCTCGCAATGCTTTCATTCATAAGTCTTTTATACACCGTTCTTCATCACGACTTCAAGTTCTTCTGCTTGATTGCTTTTATTGAGTTCATATCAGGCTGGTAATCTTTTGATTCTTGATACAATGACTGGTTGTTCTGGTTTCTTTTTCTTTCTTGGAATCTTCATGCTTTTCTTTTACTTTTGGGTCCATGGAGTTTCTTATAGATTCCATGCCCTAGAGATTCCACTTCTTCCTTTCATCATAGGATCACGGATCTGGATGGACAACCAGGAATGCTTTAAGGCTTCTCTTTGAAGAGGTCTTCTTCTGTGGTTGAGCTGAACACGTACTGTCTTTTCATGGCTGCTACCATGGATATATATTTTTATCATCTTCAATGGATCATAGGATTAGCTCCCTCCTAACCCCCGCTTCATGTAAGAGTGCATATAATCGACTCCCTTCGTCTAGCAGAGTCCATACTTCCATCTGCATCCTTATTGTCTTCTGCAATGTATAATAGAGTCCACGCTTCCATCTTGTTGTCTTCTACAAAACGTCATAAGTCTTTTTCCAATTTCTTCTTGACTGTTTGACTTCTTTCTGTCTTTGCTTCTACTAAGTTTCTTCATGATTGATTCGGCTTAATAGCTTCCACATGATTTGTATCTCATCTTTTCATGTGTATTATCTGATGATATCTCTTTTCATCTTGTTTGTTCTTCCATAGGTATAGTTCCTTTTGGAACACATTATTTTCCAAGAGATAGATATACAAGATATGTACAAAGACGATGTAAGCAAGATATGTACAAGAAATAAGAAGAGTGTTGTTACCTTTTAGTAGAAGAAGTCTCTTCCATCATGCTTAGTCTTCTTTGTAGGTTCCTTTTCTTCGGCAATCGATGCTTCGTGTTTCTCCTTCCTTTTCTTTAGCTCAGGACACTGATTCCTGTAGTGACCGTACTTTTGACAGTTGAAGCACTGTATTTTTGAAATATCTTTTCTTTGTTTTGGCTTCCTTCTTGAATCGAACTTTCTTTTGTCCCTGAAGTTCTTGAATCTTGTTGTGAAGGCTTGATC
>WSFP011386209.1:0-28775 GCA_009831015.1 Picea engelmannii | reverse complement strand
AGAGGCACCTTTGCTCATCATGGATAAGATCCTTAACTCCTTCATCCATCGATCTTGAAGTAGGTTGTGCTCTTCGAGCTCTCATTTCTACTATTGTCTTCCCCATTTTTTCTTGCTTCCCCTTTCACTATAATTTTCATTCTTTTAATGGCCTGCCTTTGGAATGAAAACCATCACATGGTTTGTTTCCCCTTCCAATTTTGCCAAAAAGACAAAATAAAATAAAACAAAACATTACTTGCTTACTACAAATTTACAAAATATTTTGAGTGAGGATCCAATTCGGATCACACCTCTCCATTTGCAATCTTTTGGTCCCCAAAAGCTTCAACTCCCTCCAATCTTCTTCTCTGGTCCACCTCCAATCAACAAGCAAACTGCAACAAATCTCCAAAAATTGATGCCTTTGTTGTAGCATGGAGGATAAGAGCCTAATAGGGGATACCTTTGGCATAGCTTTGTTGTCCATCTCATGGCTTGAAATGGCATTTATTGTTGCAATAGGTCATTGGACAACCACTACTCCTTGGGATGCAAGTGCAAACAACTCCTATTTCCCCTTGATTCTCCAAGCTTTCTTCTTGGTTGTTCAGTTTTTGGGATGGAGTTTGGGGTGAAGCCTCCAACGCTTGGCCTCCCAATGTCCATTCAATATGTAGTACTGTCAATAATTCATGCATTGGCTACTTGACCTTCTAGAGTGCCAAAAATCACAAGCCTTATGACCCCTTTTCTTGCAATAGAAACAATATGTGCCATACATTTTTAGTTTGCGATGATGCTTTTCAACATGGTTGCTTAGTCCCCCCAAAATTGGAGCAAATGTGGATCGAAGAATCATCTCTATGTTTCCCTCTTCCAATATTCTACAAGTGAATTTGAGTGGCTTGTTTCACATGGTTTCTTTTCTGGTTTCTCTTGACTTGATGAAAGAAGTTTGAGTTGCACTTGTACTAGCTTGTTTTCAACTAAATCCTATGCCTTCATGCTTGGGCCTTTATTGAGATACAATGGGGATCAAGATCCCTTGGCCTTCCTTGCCTATCCCTTGGTCATCATAGCCCATGATTTGCCTCGTGATCTTAGAACCGATGCCTCTAGTGGGTTTCTCAAAGTCACCAAAGGTTTCTTGAGAAAAGGTCTTGTAAGGTGAGTTTACCATGCTTTCCTCCATCATGGTACTAGCTTCAGTAGTGATAATGGAAGGGGCTTGCTTGGTCTCTTGGACAACTGCTTCTAGTTTCTTCAAGCCCTCCTCCTTCACTTCCAAGTCCCGGTATAGATGAACAATGAATTTGATGAACCTTTTCTCTTGCAAATTATATAACTCAATGATATTCTACCTCAACTACAAGAGTTGCACTTTGCTTCTGTCTAATTTGACCCTCATGGTGGTGAAGGAGTCCTAACACTTGGCAAGTTCTTTTTCCAACTCATCTACTCTTTGCTTCCAATATCAACTTTCCTCTTGAATCTCTTTGTTGAAGTCTCTCAACTCTTCCATATTCTCCTTGTTGAAGTATTTTCCCATCACAACTACTTCAAGGTAATCTTTTCACTATCCCCTAAACCTCGGCTCCCACTAATCTTTCCTATATTGTTACCATTGGAACCAACTCCCTTCAACCTTGACTACATGGGAAACCCTAACTCGTTTCCCCATATGATTTTGTTGGATGGTGACTAAAATACCAACTTGGACCACACAAACCACACCGATGGTTGCAAACTTTCACATACCCATGGAACCAAAATAAACCCGCCCCTTGGATAAATGTTATCAGGATGGGTTGGGCCTTGAAATTTAAACAAATCCTCAGGTTTAGTATACTTTCTTGCCTTGTCCCTGTCGCTATCATTCCCAAACTCTCACTTTGTCTAGTCGAACTGATATCCAAACCTTACCATAGTTGCCCAGTTCCTAAAACACTTAGACATACTTTTTATAGACTTATGTGATTGACAAAGTTAATATGATCATCCATGGTAGCGTACCAAAAAACTTAACATTATCACCACAAGTGTTCATCAGAGTACTTTACATGAACTCTATCGGTGTTCATCGAAGGACTTTACATGAACCCCTCTAGTATTAACCTCTTTAGTGAACTTAACAAAAATACCTATGGTATTGTTCAAAATATTTAACATGAAGTCTTTTGGCCTATACCGAAAAACTTACCATGAACCTTGTTGGTACATCCGATGAATTTTCCACAAACTAGTACGATATTACCAGAGGACTTCAAAGGTTTGGCTCTGATTCTAGATTTTTATTCCGGTGAGTTTCCCACTAACCTCTCCAATGTGGAAGTTTGTTCACCAGTGATCTTTATAAGAACTTCCCCAGTCCAAACTAATAGAGTTATCATCAACTCCATCGATGTGTCTCTAGAGCACCCAATATCTTTGGCTATGATCCACCCGATTGCTCACCAAAACCAATCCCATATCTCTCAAACCTTCATAATGTCTCTTATCATCCTATCATCCTCTGATGATGATCTCCCTCCAAGAATTAACACAAGTGATTCCTCAGGTATCCGGCACAAGTTCGCAAGGGCATATTTGTCTTTATTGTTCATTCAAATGCTCATTTCTTATATGCTTACAAAAACTGATGTTACATGTTTTTTTCCATCCTTACTATTGATTTCATTCACTAATTATGGTTTTATGTTTTAGATTCATAAATGTCTCCATGAAACAAGATAACAAGCAAGGAACCTTCCAGAGAGGCTTCTGGAAGTGGAATCATGCAAGAGGAAGAGTCTGATTCCCCAAGAGCAGTGTATGCCAACAATACTCCTTGAAAAAATAGAAGTCTCACTCAAATGGGGTGAATTATTTACAATTTTCAAAAGGAAAACATTCCCAATGGAAGTTGACAACCAAGACGAATTCCAAATATTTAAGAACATTCGAAGGTCCATACTACATAGGGCAGAAACATGCGCTGCAGTAATCCATTGTGTAGATGCAATTGCATGGATTCTCAAGCACGTGGACCTAGAAAACATATACATACTCAATTCCAAGGGGGATCCCATAGCTTCGTTCCAACCAACAGATCTAGAAAAGTAATATCACTTGGAAAAGGGAAGCTCGAAGTTGGATGAGGAACTCCTTAGTGGGTTCAAGCACATAGAAAAAGACTTGTCCAATATTTGGTACAAGCCGAACAAATATTTCAAGCACAGTCCATATGGCGAGTATTCGACCACGACACTAAGGATTCCCTACCGATATATAATGGCGATGCTTTGTAGGCTATATGGGGAGAAAGATGCTTCTATGTTTTCTCTATCCTTAATACCCTTAATCCACTACTACACAAATGAAGGGTCAACATTCAACTGGGTTGAAATTGTATCAACAATTTTGGTAGAATCTATCACAACTGTTAAGGAGACTGAGCTTGGTATATTTTCGAATTTTTACATGTCGTCATATCTATTGGATATAATGTATGTGTCACATCAATATCCTACGGTGGTTTGGGCATGGAAATTGACAGATTCATCCATACACATTTGTTGAAAGGTGATATGGGAGAAAATGTACATGACAAAATATCACAAAATATGCAACTATTTCCTAGCTCTTTTGTATGAATTCATTTTCTTCACACCAGCCCTGTGCATGACTAATAAGGAATTAGTAGTAATCAAGAATATTGGGGATTGGTATCTAATGGAACATGGGACTTATATTAGGATATATGGTGCTACCAAATCTTCCCATGTGTTTCTAAGGTTCGTCCCTGACAAATTAGTACTTCAATAGGTTTCATATCAAATGGTGATCCATGGAGTCAGAGTCACTCTCTATCATGACAAGAAAGATATTTGACCCACCCTGCCACTTGGGATTGGATCATATTCATTCACAACCACTAAGCATACCCAGGATGAAGTGGATACATTACTCTCATATCGCTTAAGGGAGGAGAGATTCAAGAGGCATGACCTGAAGAAAGTGGTCAAAGAGCATTACAACAAATACAAGATTCCATGGGAGTACACTTCGACCACTTGGGAAGAGGAGGGGGTGCACTACAAGGCCTGAAATTATGATAAATTCATTTCCATAAGATAGGGAAATCCCATAGGAAGGATTGTCGATGAAGAAAAGGCCCATGAAGATGCACAAAAGAAAGAAGAAGAATAGGAAGAAACACAAGAATCTACTGCAATGGAATCCATGCATTCTAGATCAACCAAGGAGGAAGAGACAACAACATATAAGAAGAGAAGAAAGAAGGATAAAGTTCATACAAATAATAACGATGTAGAAGAAAATAAGAGGAAGACCGATGAGGCTAGAGCTAAAGAAAAAGTGGAAGCAACATAAACAACAACAAAGGAAATTGTAGAACACAGAGAAGCAGATGAAGCTGCAACTAAGGAAACATAGGAAGAACAGTGAAAGAAGGTCTCAAAACTCATACCTATGGACACTAACATACCAACGATATCAATGGGAGATCTCAACAATCATACTCCATTTGGTGGGTTGGATTTGGCGCTTCGCACCCCATACAAACTAAGCAAAGTGGCAAACCTAAAGAAGTTTAAATATGACAAATCCACTGGCTATATTGTACAACAATAAATGTAGAAACTATCAGTCACAGGAGGCGATCCAATATCAATCCTCACAGAGACTCGAGTAATAGAAAATGTTAACGAAGATCCACTTTCCATAGCCTCTGTTGGTACTACCTTCACCATGTTGAAAGAACATAACCTAAAGAACTTATATCGCCAGAATTAAGAGAAGGATGCTATGATAAGAAAGATAGAAGAAAAAATAAAGAAGGTGATTATAGACAAGTACAACCTAAAAGAGTTCAAAGCATGTGTAGAGAAAGTCATGACAAAATTGGAAGAAGCCATCACAGTCATGTATGCCCACTTGCACATCTTTCAACAGACGACAACCACCTTAATAGAACAACATAGCCAAGTGAAATCCAAGAACACCCATTTGATAACCATATGAGAAGGTTTAGATGATGTTGATAGATGGATCTTCCGAAACCAAGATGCTCCAGTTAAGCTTCCTTTCCCATCATGAATGGAAGGAAATATTGATTACGCTTCGTTTGACCGCTATCAGCAAGTTGGGAAGAGAGCATACAAAGAGACGACCAACTCACTAGAAATATGTGCACAAATTCACAAAGAAACACAAGTTTTGACATAGAAGTGCCATCTCCCTCCCCTTGAAGAGATTGGAAAGACTCTCATGATGGAACAACTTCTCAAGAAAATCCAGTAAAGAAAAACTCACGGGCAAGAGATAACCAAATCAACTACAAAGGTGACAATGGATTTGATGAAGCAACATCTTATACATCCCACCAAAGTCTGCACCATGATCTAGGAATTCATGTCTACCTTAGCAAAATACATGAATACCCTCAATGAAAACACACCCGCACATGAAGCCATGCTTTTAGAACTTTCATACCATAGGGTCATATCACTATATGACCAGTTCAATATTTGGATAGTCTACATTAGGGACAAGAGTACATGAATAAGACGAAATAGAAATTTCGAAGTTGTTGGCAATTGTATTCTATTTTGTCTTTTTCCAACTATCTTTAATTCCATCCCCTTTATCATACATGTCAATTGCTAGTGGGGGGAAGCTAAAAGGTGTTTTGTAACTCCTTTTTGTGGAAGTCAATAAGACATTTTCAGGAGTTATGAAATTTTGTATAAATAAATGAAGAGACCCATTTTGAAGGGGCTATTCAAGAATTGTATGGGTAAAATAATGAAGTTGGGTAACACTTTTGTGAGAATCGGGTCACGAAAATCGCTAATGACATGTTTTCAGCCGAACTCTTCAATTTTTTGGCCAAAATAGTTTACGACCAAAAGTTAAATCTAACGAAACTGTTGAAAAATATAACAAAATAAATTAAATATACCAACAATTTTCCGTTAAAATTAACTTTTAGCCAAAAAAATACTAACTTTCATCCAAACTATTAGTTCGACCGAAAACTTGTAACTATGACACTTTTCAGAACAATATGTGTTCACTTCATCTTACTCCAACTTGGCAAGGATCATACTTCTTAAAATAATGTGAGTTTGGTTTCAGAAATCATACTAACATTTTTATAATTGAATCTAATTTCTTTTGATACAATTTGTATTCAATTTAATTGTTTTTTAGTAAATTTAGTTAATTTTATAAAAATATATATAAATATTATTTTTCGATGACATAATGATTCAATAAAATGAAAAATCAATATTTGCAATAGTACATAGTTAAAAAATGATGGAAAATTTATATTATGGAACCTTTCACTATCCTCTTCAAATGGGTACCTTTAGATTTTACTTTTAAATAAAAATTAAAGAAGATAAATGGTGTCAATCTAAATGTCTTTAAAATATGCAGCTTTTTTAGATTGGTCAAATTCAAAAAATTGTAGTAATTATAATATTCATCCATTGTCTTCAAAAATATAATCATACTTTAGTAGAGTCTGTTTAGATTGTTGCATCATATTTTTTTTTTCATAATCAAAAGTTTGATAATGAGTAAATTGGTGTCAACAAATATAACTCATTTTTGAGTGCCTTCATTTTTAAGGAACATACTGTCAAACAATCACTAAAATGACAAAAGTTGAAAAATGTCTAAAAATATATTTCATTTTCTCAAAAAACAAGGAAAATAGATGCCAAGATTCATGATTTTACCCGTATACACTCAACAAACTATTTTCAGAGAAAATATTGTGTTAACTAATATTGAGAATCCCTCTAGGCCAAACTTGAAAGAGAGAAGAAATTGTGTAAATAGTTGTTTTATGTGAACTATTTTCAACAGATTGTCTATTTTTTACATGTGCTGTAAGAATATATCTTGCCTATGGAATTTTTTTAAGCAATTAATATCATTCTCACAGTTTTGGTATTCTTTCTTATGTTTATGTATTGAGCATATGAGTTGTTAATGTATGCAATAATACAACTTAGACTATTCTGGTTCTGTATTTGTATGCTTGTGTTGTCTTGGTTTGGTTCTTCATAACAACTATCTAAGTGAAGTCTTTGTAGAGTTTGGTTTCATTTCATCTCATTTGGTTATGAAAGTTTGTTGCTAGATAGGGTTGGATACATTATATTTCATTTCTATAATTAGATAGTCTTCATCTACATCTACATTTTCAAACCATCAAACCATCCTCCTCATACCAGTAATGGAAGCCAGTCCAGAATCCAAAAGGGTCTCCTAAACCAAACAATGCATAGTGTAATTGGGATCGTGTACGAGGGAGTACCCATTAATATTGAAGAAAATTTATTCCCCATCGACTAATAGGGAAAGTAATGAGGGAGACAATGGTTGGATAAGATGCTCGAGAGTTCAAGTAAATTCTTCGGAAGTGCGAGGAAAATAGGAAAGCTAATAGTAGTGTCATTCTATTCCTCACTTCCAATATTGTAGAGTTGGAGTAGGCCAATATTTCCCACAATGCCAATATCTCAAGTCTTCTTCTAAGATTCAGGGGTCGATTAGACATGTTAGAGATAGAGTGGCAAGCTTCGGGATCTGATTTTTTCTCATTGCATGGACAATATTGTTTTGGCCTCAAACAACAATGGGTTCCATTTATGGTGGGGAGGTAGACATTGAAACTGTGTATAGGGTTCCAGTGGAGATCAAAGATGGGGCCAACCAACGAACTGGAGGGGATAAAGAAGACCACGACATTGTGGAATAAATCTCTAGCATGATTTTTTTTTGTGTTATTTTCATTTTATGTTACTTTGTTTGACATACCACTTACAAGAATACTTGGAATGCTAGGCCAATAACTTCCTTTTTGTTTGTAAATTTAGAAAAAAAGAATTGTGTAATGTTTTGAGAAAGTCTTCGAAGAAATTATATAATTGTTGTATTGGGACAACATGCTTTTCATATATATAATAAAAATATTTAGTTTTGGTTTAAAAAATTGGTATCAACCTTTTTGAGAGTTTCCTTCTCTTCTATTCTCTAATGGTTTAGCCAAGATTTAACATCTTTATGAAACCCTTTATTAAGTCGCAGATGACTTCAATTGGAATTTGAATCAATGTTAGGAAATATTCTTATATCTCATGTTTGTTATCTTGTCTTTGTGCATTAGGTACCTTATCATAGCCATACTTTTAATGGGTGGAAAACTAGCTTCTAAGAGGAGGACTAGATACGATGCATTCCCTTTAATTTTAAGACTTTAAATAATGAAACACTTTAAATGATTTGCTTGAAATTTTCCTCCAATATTATCTAGAGATGTTGCAACCCCAACCTTCACATCCATAAAAGATAATTGGAATAGAAAGTGTCTCAAAGAGGAATTTATTGTTTTCACAAAAGAAAAAATATATTGATTTATAGTTTTTCTTTAAACCAAAATAGGCTTTCCATCCTCCATTAATCATTTTCTTAATGCTATAGTTCTAGTATAGGGTTAGTGCAACAATGGTCAATGCATAAGTAACTTGTATCTCTTCTAATATTTTCCAAAGGTTATTTCTAGGTATAGTATCAAAAGGTTTCGTAATATCAACAAAGCAACAAGAGCGATTGAGTTTTTTTATTTTGACATTCCTTTATGATAATCCTAAGACTAACTAAGTGGTAAATTGTTGAATGATAGTTTCGAATTCCATCTTTGCCTTTATCCATTTCTCCCCAACTTTCTAACTATATGATAATCTATTTTTCCAAAACAATTCCATATAACTTCATTAGAAGAGGAGAAATCATAATGGTCCTATAAATGATAGTTTTGAATTCCACCTTGGCCTTTATCCATTTCTCCCTAACTTTCTAACCATATGATAATCTATTTTTCCAAAACAATTCCATATAACTTCATTAGAAGAGGAGAAATCATAATGGTCCTATAATATGCAAGATTATGTTTGTTACTTCTTTTTAAAATGGGAAAAGTGAAGTTTTGAGTCCACGGTTTAGGGAAACCATGCTTGAGTTCTATATTGAAAACCTTATGAATGTGAAGGATAAGAACATATCCTCCAATTTTTAGGATATCCATGTTTATAACTTTCAATGTCTTTAACTTTTCCTTCTGCTAGTAAAAACCTCTTGCTTTGTAATAAGGGTTTAAATGTTGTTTGAAACATTATGTTATTTTGTTTAATGTTTCTAGATAAAAATTTCCAAAATCTTTTAGGGTCAAATTTTTAAAAAAGGTGTAAAATCTTTCCTTGGTTTCTATTTATGTAATCTATTTTTCTTTTAATAATCACCTTAACTATTTCTTGATATCTTTAGGGACACATTAAAGGCTTCCTTGATGACTTCTTTTTTGCAATCTTACAATTTTTTTCATATCAAGGGTTTCTCATTAGATTTTTCTTTTTTACATAAAGTTTCAAAACAAAATTTATTCAAATAAGTTGAAAGTGTTGTTGTATTTAGTTGAGATAGAGATCTTTTAAAAATAGATCACTTTTAATTTTATTGAAAATCAAGTTCTTTTCAATTTTAAAATTTTCTTCCATGGGATTAAAGGTTTCTAATATAACTCATCCAATTGGATTTTTGGCCCCTTCTTTAAACTATTGAAAATTATTAGGTCCTAGCAACTACAAAGATTGATCAATTTGATAAGGACCTTTTTTTTATCTAAAACTTTCAAAAATATTTTGTACATGCAAGATAAATCCACTACTTCATTTACTCATAGAAGATTAAAATTAAATACATTAGTTAGGATTATAGCTTGAGTGCTTCTCTTATAACATTAAAGTCCCTTAACAAAAAATGATTACTTTTATTATTAAATTCAAAACATCATATTCTAATACATTATAAAAATATTTTTAATAAATTAATTTTCCTTGTATACCCTTTCAGTAAGACATGTGGTGGACTACAAACATTTATCTTTGTTCAAGCTCAATGTCTCCCATTTGGAGTCTACAAATTTCAAGGCTTTGACGCATATTGTACCTCATCCTTGGGGGAAGGGTGGATTTTATGGTGGGAGGTGACCATTTGTTATACTATAAAGTTTATGAGGGGACGGGGTCACATGATTACACAAAATCATAGGAGAGAGCATCGGGAGGCTAAAAAAAATTAGAGGAGGTGCACATTCTCTTGAAGGAGGACCATCATAACATCACCCTCCAGGACGATGCAACTCTGTTTGATATGGTGGTTCACAAGGAGGAGGAGTATATTTATAGAGGGGCTCGAGTCAGAGCTCAACTTCAATGGATATAGGAGGGAGATGAGGGATCTAAGCACTTTTTTGACTTCTTGAAGAGGAAAGTTGTGGATGACATGGATAGTGGTCTATGCAAAGAATATGGGACTCTTAAGGAGAACCCAACATAGATTCGAGGTATGTTTCTTTGTCACTTTCAAAATATTTTCTTTGATTACCACTTGTCAGAGTCATTTTTGGCTGCTAGGGATGATTTCTTTAGAGTGGTGCCACACAAAGTCTTGATTGGAGATCGGGATAGATTGGAAAGAGATTTTACAAAGGATGATTTTTTTGCTACACTCTATTCAATGCAAAATGGGAAGTCCCTGGGTATTGATGGTCCACCTTATGAGTTTTACGAGGATATGTGGGACACGGTGGGGGATGAGTATTGCAATCTTGCACATGAGGTATTTCCCATAGGGTGTCTTTCATAATCAATCAATCAAGGACTAATCAAGATTATTCCAAAGAATACAACCATAGATTTTGTTGGTGGGTGGCGATCGATAACTTTATTGAGTGTTGATTATAAAATTATGTCCAAGGATTTAGCCAAGACAGTTTGAGATGTGGCTTGAAAAATTGTCCGCCAAGAGAAGGCAAGCTTTGTACAAGGACAATTTATTTTGGATATAGTATTGTTAGCTTGGGAGACCATTGAGTGGTCCAGGGAGTTTGGTCAGCAAACACTCTTCCTAAAAATTGATTTCGACAAAGTATATGATCGTATTGATTGTACATAATTTATCACTAATATGTTGAATTTCCTTGGGTTGGTACGATAAATATTTTTTTTCACATGTGACTTGCTTTTGTTTTAGGGAATAATGTATTGTACCCTCGCATCCATCTCCACAGGTTTATTAGACAAGGGTGCCCTTTGTCCCATTATCTCTATGTTTTAACGACTGATACGCTTGGACATTTATTGGAGGAAACTCATCATGAGAGTCACATCAAAGGTATTTCTCTCCCTAAGGGGGAGGAGATGATTAACAATCGTTTTTCAAATGACTCTCTTTTGTCAGTCTCTATTGATGAGGAGTCTGTCTCAATTGCAAGGGATTGTCTTGTAGTGTTTTGTGAGGCTTTAGGGGTAATTTTTAGTGATGAAAAGATGTCTTGTATTGACCGATGTGGTTTCAAGCTGGTTGGAGGTTTTCCTAGCCAGGGGTTATTATGCGGTATCTTGGTATACCATTTGGGTAGAAATTTTTCCGGTTGCAATTTGGGATTGGTGCTTCGAAAGATTGCAATGTAAGTTACTTTTTTGGTAGTGCAAGGATCTTCCCTATACTGCTAAGTTGATGCTAGTGAGAAGGATTCTTCAACCCTCCCACATTTACTATGTCTGGCTTCCAATCAAGGTGCAGTTTCACCAATTGGAACATATTTTGCACTTGTACTTTTGGGCCAGGTATGGTGAGGCTTGTGTTCTTCCCATGGTCCCTTGGGAAGTCTACATCATACCTAAGGATGAGGGGAATTTGGCCTGATTGATGTGGTGACCCAAGGAAGAATTTTGGTTGCTAGATGGGTAGTTAGGTGTTTGGAGGGCTCATCTCCTTGGAAGGTTTTGATGTGGCGCAAATTGATTTCATCCCAGCATGTTAATAGAGTAAAGGGTCAAAAAGTTGTCTTGTTTAGTAGAATAAAGTCATGATGAGGCGAGACGGAATGCCATCGCGGCTAGGGCCCAAACCCTAGCGATCTCGCTCTAGTTTTCGAGTGCAGGGGCGTGGACTGCAGCTTTCCAGGGCCGCGGATCGGCATCAAAGCGTTCCTCCAGCGAATCGCCTGTGTCCCCAAGTTTCTTGCATGTGTTTTGGAGCGGTGGTCGGCCTCTGCGACTGGCTCCGTCTTTTTGTTTACTGGAGGTGGCCGTCTTGCTACGATGGGCCCAGATCCGTCTGCCGAGATGGGAAAGGATCCTTTGGAGGCATTCAAAGAGTTAGTCCGCTCGGCAGGATCTAAATCCAAGCCCTCTATGACGTCCAAGTTTATTAAGAAGATGGAGGAGATCCCTTCTCTAGAGCTATCCCCAGAGGGGCCTTGCAATCTTGCCCTCCTTCTGGCAGAAAAGGCCCTCATCGAAAAGTTTACGGGGTTATGGCCCAGCCCCAAAACGGTGGAGGCATGGATTGATGATCATTGGAAGTCGATGATATAGGGAAACGTTTCTCTGTGCGCAGTAGGCATGGGTTTTTTTGTCTTCAGTTTCTCGAGGGCAGAGGACCGTGACCTAGTTTTCAGATCTGGACCCTATTTCATGGGGTCGAGAGGGCTGTTCTTAGCCCCCTGGACTCTTGAATTCAACCCAGGAGCCGAGATCACCGCAACACCTGTTTGGGTTAGGCTGCCTCATCTTCCCTTGCATCTCTGGGGGAGAAACTCTCTGGAGGACATTGGGAATAAGCTTGGGCGCTTCCTAGACAGTGCGGAGCCGAAAGGGGATCAGTTTACCTGCACTCAGTTTTTTGAGGTTAACCTCGAGAAAGGACTCCCGGAAGCCATTAAGCTCTCCCTGGGGGATTGGTGCCATATCCAAGAGCTGGATTACGAGCAGATTCCTTTCAAGTGCCTCTGATGCCATGCCTACGGTCATTTCGCAAAAAACTGCCCCAAAGCCTCTGAGGAGCGTGGTCTAGTCAAAGAAGATGATTTTCAGCCAGTAACTAACCGACGAAGGCAGCCAAGGCGAAAGGATCCACCACCCCAGGCTCCGAAGGCCACTCATTCAGCAGAGGCAACTCTAGAAAATAAAAACAGCTTTGATGCGCTGAAGGAAGATGAATCCCAAGAACTAGAAGCAACAATAGTTAAGGAAGACCCTCCGGAAAACGAAAGACTTTCGGATTCCTCCCCCCCAGAAACAGTAGCAGCAAGAGAAATTGGAGCTTTAGATCCGGTACCCTCTATCCCTGCAGATCTGGTTGCTTCATTCCCCTCTAGCGGCTCTGTGGAAACTCCTGAAACTGAAGACAACTCAGTTCCGTCTCCACCCCTTACCTGAGGGCGAAGAACCAACAAAGCGCGCAGAGAAAAGGAGGCAGCCTCCAACATTTTTTTAGGCTCTCAGAAAAAGCTGGATCCCTTCTTTAAGGGGAAAATTTCATCCCCCTCGGTTTAATGCTCTGCTTCTGTCTTCTACTGTGCTCACAGTTTGTGAGAATCTACTCATGTATGCATTTTTTGTCATTTTCTTGAATTAGCTCAAGAAGCAGATGGGATTGGTCTCCCAAGACATGCACAAGAAGGTTGGCAGCACTGTTAGAGGTCACCAACCTTCCTCAGATTTGTAACTTTCGGATTCTGGCTCGCCAGAATGCCACTTAATGCAACATTACCCGTTCTTGTCAAAAAAAAAAACAGAGTAAAGGGTCAATTCGATTTATGTGATATCATCTCTACTCCTCATAATTTCTATATTTCAAGGTCCTTCATCTTCAGGAGTATTTGGACAGCCTGGAGCAGGGTAGTAAGCTTGGTTCATTGGATTTGGTCAGGAAGTAGATCAGGTTGGGATCTGGCCAGGAGGCTAATTTGGAGTTGGAAGTGGGAGGGTACTTCCATATTTGACCTCCCTTGTTTTCAAGAAAGGAGGCTTAATAGAAAGAATATTTTCTTTTGTAGAGATCTTTGGGATTCCAATACTCATTCTCAGAAGACTTGTCGTTCACTAGCTAGGGAGTTTGCATCGTCTTTTTTGGATCATCCTACCTGGATGGAGATTACTGGGTTCATACCCTAGAAAGAGACTTTTAAGATGAATATTTATATGATCGTTCCCTTTTGGTGAGATGGGGAGTGGAGTTTTGGAAATCCCTTGAATGAATATGATTCCCATAAGCTCTACTCCATTTTTCATCAGCGACATGAATTAGGTCTCATTCTCAATACCAGGTGGATTTCTTCATATGAAGAGAGCCATTGGAGTTGGAGGTTACATGGCATCTGGTCAATTCGAGCTTCTTATAAGCTTCATGTTTTTTCTTGGTTGGTGTTCTACAAAGGTCTCCCCTACAACACCTTGCTTGCCAAAAGTGGTCTTTATGATGGCCTTCGCCCCTCTTTCTTGAAGTCTGAATCAATGAAGAATATTTTATGGGAGTGTTCCTTTGCGATATCTTGCTGGGATCAGGTTCAATCTCAGTTGACAAAAATTCTTCAGGGGCATTTGCATTAGCATGCAGTCTTGTTTGATGATTCCAAATCAGTGATCTGAGATACCTTGGCTAGTATTTGGCACTGTTTGAGAGTCTCCACCTTATGTATCCTTGGGAAACTTTGTTGAAAATATGTTTTTGATAACGAGGTTAGTTCTCAATCAACTTTTTTGCAATTATGATGAGATGGAGTACGCATGCAACTCATTGCAAAAGGGACATTACTGATTAGAGATGCCAAATTGTTAGATCTTTCCATTTATTCTGATTTAATATCTGTTTTAGTATCCTTTCAAAAGAGGATATAATATTCATTGTATATACCTTTTTTGTTTTTGTGTAATTTTAACTACGGATGTAAATAATTTTCTATATATAAGAAATATCTTTAAAGAAAAAAAAAGACCAATTTATTTTTCTTAAAAATAACCAAAGATAAAATTTATAAATGCAAACTAATAAATATTTCATATTAATGTCCAAAATATCTATCACATATCATATATTATTAGTTGAAAATATATTTATCATAAAACTTAAAACAAGAAAAAATAAACCTTATTAGTCCCTCTCTAAAGGACACACGACTATAACATTTCATTCATGGTTGACTTTTTATTAATTTTTCCTTTGATTACAAATATATTTCTTGTTATCCAATGTTTTACATATGCTTAAAAAAATAATTAAATTTTCATAATATTTAAATTATTTTTATCACACATCTCTTCCCAGTTCTAATTGAATGAGATTTTTTCAATCTTAGGTTATACCTAAGTTTTGAGTTTTATGCCATAATGCAATTTTTTTCCAAACATAAATAACCTAAGTTTGGAATTTTAATTTTAGATAACTAAGACATCTATTCATTGAGGTCATTAAATTCATGTGAGTGGAATAAATTCATGTGATTCCATATATATTTGTTATCTCTTAGTCTGGTTTAATGTCTCCTTTCTCTTCCAACCTCTTTTTTCCATCTCTTCATCTCTTATCTCCTAATATATTTTAGGAGTTTCCTCCTTTGTATATACCCCAACTAGACTATCTCTATAAATGATATAGATGGTTATGCAAACAAAGAAAACATATCTACATCCATGAAGAAAATTCCACCTTCTCTCTCACGGGTTGCCATCTCTTTAAAAATAAATAAGCTAATTCAATCTCTAGTACAATGAGGCAAGTGGAGTTGGTTGCACTCATAGTGAATGAAAATTCAGAGCTGTCATATTAATTATATGTTTTGATTGGAAATTCTTGGACATGGTAACCATATACATTAAAGGTTTGGCCCCAATTATTTGTAAATTCAATTATCACCATGGTTATCATATGAAAATTTATCACAAACATTAGTAATTTTTTTATTTATTAGTCATTTCAATAATCTATAGTTTTTACTTTTCCTTCCATACATTTCAATTCATCAAAATTGGTTTTAGAAAATATCCAGTAAATGCACATAACTTCACTTTGAAATCAATGATCATATTGTAGATTATGTGAGACACACACACACAATTACAAAATTTAAATAGAGTAGAAAAAAACATAATTACAAAATCTATGCATAATAGACTAAGTCATTATGAATATTAATAAAATATAATACAATTGAAGTTAAATGAGTATTGTATAAAACCAAAATAATGGCACCACAATGAAACACCATCCTATATTTTAGAATATGAGGAAATAATTCTATGGTGGTTATTATCATGTCAAAAACTTAAAAAATAAATAACAATCATTGTATAGTAATATGTTAACCTTTGTAACTATTAAATTTATAAATAATTTAAGATACAACATTCTAGTTTCAGAAGTTAATGTTAAGCTTAGATCCATATAAACATATTTTTATTTCAGAGAATTTTGTTGTCTTATATTATTTAAGATTTATTTTATAGAATAAATAATAACTGTTCACCATTTATTTCAGAGAATTTTGTTGCATTATATTAATAATAATAATAATAATCTATTTTTAAAATCACGGTTGAGCCACACTAAATTGGTGTACGAGACCTCTTTGTTTGTGGAACAAGGCACCCCCCAACGATTTAACTAGTAAAGTCTAAGGAGGTATACATACCCTACCCCCCTCTGGATTTTAACTTGTGACCTCTTAAGAGGAAACACATGTTCTTAACCATTAGGCCTACTCAGGTTGTATTATAAAAGGAACTGTCATTATTCGTTTGTTTTAGCATAATTTTTATTATTGTTACAAACATATTTTAAGTAATTTTGAACATAAAAATATAGGGTAATGCATTTTTGACATTAATATAAGCATCTTCAAAATGTTGACATGCAATGTTGTAATTCAAATCTATACAACAAAAAAATTTCAATGCCAACAATCTTTTACTTCAAATGAAACACATTTTAAAATATTGTACACAAATGAATATAAAAATATTGTAGAACACTGTGTAATGTGAATACTTTTTTTTATTTAAAATGGAAGTTGGCTAATTGTTCTACATTTTAAAAAGTTTTAGTAAGCTTCAGATTTTAATATTACAAACATTTTATTATAAATCTAACCCCAATTTTAAAAGGTCATCTTAATCAAAGTACCTCATTATGATGAAACCCACATGTTTATATTTTCTGGAGTTGATCATCTTCGTTGGTGTCAATGGAACGTTCAATCCCTCTGTAGCGTCTTGCACAGATCACATACGCGATAAAGTCGAGTGCTGTAAGGAATCCCAATAAGAAACAGAAACGATCCATATGACCCCTGTTAAGGTCTTCCGGGATCCAGCCGGGCTTATTGTCCCTCGTAGTGATATCCATTACAATGGTTACGATCAAACTGCTGACATAGTTCCCCATAGCAATGGATGTCATCCACAGGGCACTACCGAAGCTTCGAAGTCCTTCAGGAGCTTGGCCATTGAAAAACTCCAGCTGCCCAACATACATAAACGCCTCTGACGCACCAATGAGGCTATATTGAGGAGTTTGCCACAAAATGCCCAGAGATTTTAGGCCATGGGATTCGTTCACAATTCTCAGACGGTACAGCTCAACTACACCAGCTGCAACCATGGAAAGGACAGCCAGTATCAACCCAACGCCCATTCTATGAAATTCGGTGAAACCATTTGGGTTCCCTGTAATTTTTAATGCACAGGGCACTAAAGCCTTCATGTATATCACTATACAAGCTGCAATACAGAGAATGGTAAACGTTGTCATCCCTGCAGGTGGAATATTAAAGCCACTTATATTAGTTTTCATTGCGGCACCCTGCTCTACAAACAAAGATGTCACTTGGGTGTACACAGCTGAGTAAATAATTGTGCATAGCCAAATGGGTAGCATACGCAAGATGCACTTCACTTCCTCCACTTGGGAGACACTGCAGAGCCTCCACGGATTGTGCAGTTCATCTGAGGTTATGTCATCCTCCGTTTCCGTTGCTGCCTTGTCAAGACACCTATAAACCCAATAAATGAACTTTTGAGTCGTAAACACAGATTTTTATAGACTCTTAAAATCAAACCAAACGAAAAGGATGGAACGGGGGAATTTATTAGTAATCAATAACCTGAACTCTTCACTGTGCAATATCTTCTTGCTCCCCTTTACTGCAGACTCCTTACTTGGCAACTCGTAAAGCTTGTCACCGTCTGATGGAGCCCTCACATTCCATTTCCTGATTGCGGCAACAAAAACTTGAGCAAAACGAGGTATCGGATTACCCTCGGGCCTAAAATGTCTGTAAGAAGGTGTTCCTGCTGCAAATATAATCAAAGCCAATGCGGCTGTCCCAGTCGTCATCCAGAAACCTAAAAGCCAATTGCCAGTATCTTCGAAGTAGGCAAGTATTGTGGTTGGGAACAGACAACCGAGATCAAAAGCCAAGTAGAACCAACTGAAGTAGGCTACTTTCGAAATCCCTTCAATCGAATCTTCTTCATCAAATTGATCTGCTCCAAATGTTACGATACTGGGCTGGTAGCCACCATATCCCAGAGCTATAGTATAAAGCGATATATAAAACAATACAATTTTGGGAAACGAGGCCTTTTCACACCTTAAATTCGCATCTCCACATCCAGCTGGCTTCTGTAAGAGCAGATATGTTAATAATGACAAAAGCACGAGACCCTGTTCACAAAATAGAAGATCGGAGTCAGTGAAATTAATATTGCTTTATATTGGAAAGATAATAATATAATATTAATTTAGTATAAAGTAGTAATAATAATAATTTATTTTTAAAGTTATTTTCAATTTAGATATTAAATTGGTGGATGAAAAATTCTTAATTTTAAGAATTTAAATACTTATTTTTTAACTTTATATTTATATTTGAGAAATAATAAGAATAATATTTTTTTATTACTAAAGTCTACATAAATATATATATACCTTACTTTTACTCTTTTGAATTTGAATAAATGATCTTTTAGAAAGAAACACAAGTTTTTAACTATTAAATTACTCCACATAAATATGTTTGTCAAAAATAATAACATATATCTAGAATAAAATATAGAATACTTTTCATAATGTCAAAAATAGTTGTTATATATGTCTAGAATAAACTATAAAATACTTTTCATATTTTTAAACACTTATTTCTTAACTTCATATTTAAGAAACAATAAGAATAACAACTTAGCTGACATAATATATAAGAGAGAACTAGAAAACTGCAAAGATTTCATATTTAAGTAACTAAAAGAACAACAACTTTATTGATATGTAAAGATAAAGTTTAATAAAAAATAAACTTAACTTCATATTTAAGTAACAATAAGAATAACAATTTCCTTGATATAATATATACTAGCATAGCCATAAATTTGTCCAAAGGAGTCCGAAGGAGTCCAAAGGAGTTGGCTGGAATGAGGCAGTGTGTGGAGAACGTGGTTGGTGAAGGCCAAAAGTTTAGGTTGGCCTAGAAAATGAAACCCTAATCACTCATACGTAGCAATCAACTAGCCACCATAGTAAATTTTAAATATGATTAAGTAAAAGTAAAAAAATAAACATGTAAACTGATGTTTTTATAATAGTGAGGAAGTTAGTGGTTGAAATCACAACCATTGATTTATTGGGACTACTAAGAATATTTCATCAATATTTAATCTTGTCCATACAAAATTGATTAAGCACTAAAAACTATTAAATGTACCCATGGTCAATAGGTGTACGCCTTGGAAATAGAAAACTGCAAAAATTTCATATTTAAGTAACTACTTGATATAATATATAATAGAGAACTGCAAATATTTCATATTTAAGTAACTACAACAAGGTTGCTGATATACAAAGATTAATCTGAGTCAACTTAAGATTTAGAAAATTTAATAAAAATTAAAGTTAAAGAACTAATAAATATGGGAATATAAATATAAAGATATTTTTAACTGTAAAGCATAAAATAAATAAATTGGTAAAGTAAATGGATGTCCTTTGAAGGATGATATAAAGAAATGGAAATGCAGCAAATATAATTTACAAATTTTCTATATAATGTTTATATAATTTAATAACAAAAACAGAAAAGTCTATATATATATAATTTAAGTTTTTATATATATTTATAGTTAAAAAAATTATGTTTATAGTTAAAATGATTATGTTTAAATAAATTGGTAAAGTAAATGGATGTACTTTGAAGGATGATATAAAGAAATGGAAATGCAACAAATACAATTTACAAATTTTTTATATAATGTTTATATAATTTAATAACAAAAAGGGAAAAGTCTATATATATAATTTAAGTTTTTATATATATTTATAGTTAAAAAAATTATGTTTATAGTTAAAATGATTATGTTATATATATATATATAAAAGTTGTTATGTTTATAATTAAAAATATTATGTTATTGATTAAATTAGTTATAGATTTACTAAAATATTTCTTTTTAAGTGGTCTTTTAATAATTAGTATTTTGGTAATTTTTGGTGAAAATTTAAAACCTCAATTTTACAAAGGAAAAATTGCAATTTCATTTATTAAAAATGATTTTTTTCAAATGTTTTTTTAATAATTGATGATGTATTTTGGTTTGAATTTAAAACATAAAATTTATAAAAGAAAATTTATAATCTCATTTATTAAAAAACAAATTTTAAATATTTTTGAGATTTTTAAATTAATTTTAAATATCAAAATTACAATTTAACTTTTTTCATTTATCTAATTTTAATATTTTTTGGTCACTCCTTAACAATACACTTCCTTATCTACCACCCTACATAGTGAAGGCTTATTTATCTATAAACAAAACCCTATATTTATGATACATAGATATAAACTATAACCTTTCATACTACATCACCCATTTATCTACCATTTCTTCTGGGACTCCATACCAAATCAGAAAAAGATCTGAACCTCTTCTTCTGATATTTCATACTAAATTGAAAAAATTGTTCTATATATATTTTTTATATAATTTAATTTTCTTTTTTACATAGGTTTTTATACCTAGCTCAGTTATGCAAAGCCATTTTTCTAGTAGCGTGATTTACTTTATGGTTTTTCTTTTTCATTGAAATTATACCTATAAAATTAATCCTAGTTATGCAAAGCCATTTTTCTAATAGCGTGATTTACTTTTATGGACCAGCAAGTCTAAAACGAAAACGAAACTTACCAATAAAAAAATGACCTGAAACACAACGCTGGTTTTGTACCGACCCCAATAGGAATCACTGAGAAATGCCCCAACGAGAGAGAAGAGATAAAGAGTTCCAATCCACTTGCTCACATCGTTTGCGGCCGTCGCATTACTCTCCCCAAGCACTCTAGTCAAGAATAGGACAAGGTTTACCCACACCCCATACAATGCAAAAATGGCCAGCACTTGGTTTGCTGATGAGCCAAATAAATAAAAAGTATCAGTTTTATCTTTGAATATTAGTATCCCATATGTCTGCACTTTGTTGGGAGGATACAAAATATATACCTAATATCAAACCTGCAGCCTTCCAGCCACCACTCTTGCATTTGATAGCTGGTCTGCCAAACCTGTCCACTGTCCCATCTTTGGTATATAGCTCTGGTTTTTCCTTCTCTCCATATGCTGCGTCTGGGCCTTCATCAAGATATACTTCCGTGTCGAAAGCTTCAAGCTCCTCTTCCTGATCAGAATCTACTTGCTTTAATGACTACACCATTAAAATTGTAACATTGTTATTTTCCACCACTCATTGCTTCATTCTAAACATCTGATACGATTACAAAGTAAGACACAATGTACAATATTACCAAATGGCCACAAACATGTAAGCAATTCTACAGCCAAACTCTAATCCTCTAGTTCTTCAACATTAAGAAAACTATAATTATTGGAAATTGATCAGGTCACCTCCTTTGTTACAGCGAGATGATCCATGAGATCGTGACTGTTCTGCCCTTCCATTTTCATACTTAGGGAAGGATTCTCTCTGTCCATGTGAAAACCCTGTAATTATATATATTATCTCCCTGCGTTTATACATTCGAAAATTGAAACATAGTCAGACACGTTTACTATCATAGCGAATCGTTTTTAATCAGAATTTTTGAATGAGTGACCAGATAGCCCATCGAATAACCTCGAAGTAACCTAAAAATTTAAAGGCTAGTTTCAATGGCTTCTATAACTGATTAAACGATTTTAAGTCTGAACTTCAGAAGTAAAGTAGGGTAGTGGGAAACAAATTTTACAACCAAACTTGCCTTTTCTGCTGGGATATAAAGTGTTTGGATGTATCACATGTTTTCATTAAACTGTACACCTCTTCTCAAAAGATGGGGAAATAAATATTTTTATAATAAATGTTTTCTAGGCAAGGATCACACGTACGTTTTCATTAAACTGCACACCTTTTCTCAATCTAATAATTTTTTTCTAGCGAAGGAATGCCAGCAATATATAGCCTGCTACACTGTGGGATCATCTTGGTATGTATGTATATACAGCCTGCCAATGCTGGGCAACAGACTGTATAGTGCTTGCCAGCAAGGGAAACAGCAACAGACTGTATATTGCTTGCCAGCAAGGGACATATAGAAACATTTCAAATTCACCAGCATAAATATTATTATTTAGGTTAAGAGATGTACAGAAATATTTCATATCTAGGTTAAGGAATACACAGAAATGTTTCAAATTCATTAGTATAGTATAGAAGCTAAACTTGTTATACTAAAAAAAATATTTTTGGGAAAATCTATCCTAACTCATTTTTCAATTAATACTAACTCATTTCTCAAATACTGAGACAGTCATCTTTGGTTGCTATTAACAAATGCAGATGCAGGTTGACTAATCACAGAGAAAAACCACATAACCTAGAAGAATGGTCCGACCATTAACAATTACCTTAAAAGTGAGAAATCAGACTTATCTTAAGTATGAGAAAGACTACATCTAAGCCAGACAAATTTATAAATTAAGAAATATATGAAAATATTTCAAACTCAAATTCTAATATAAGTAAATTAATAGATTAACAAATTCAACTTTTTTAAACAATCAGAAATTCCACTGCAATTTTGTTCAAAGTTGTATGTCTAGTACTCTTAAATACATATTTAAGACCAATTATTTTCGAAATTCAGAAAAAGTTTAACCATGGTTATGTGCCTGGATATACTATTTGCTAAATACCCAAAAAACAGTCAAACATGATCAAGCTAAAATTAGAAAAGCGGTGCATAGATTGTACTCAGAGCCTTAGAGATGTTGCGGAGTTGTTGATTGGAAAGAACTGTGAAAATTAACAGGTAGCAGCTCCCACGATACACAGAGTGCTTCGTCTACAGATTACAAGTTACCATTAATTCAAGTAAAACTCTACACATCATGCGATTATCGACTTTGCGCATTGCAACCCACATTTATAGTGCACAGATTCCGAATGGTACGAAGCTACACTCAGACACAGAGAGCATGCGTCACAAACTTTATAAAAGCTACAAAACATACACTCAGAGACAGAAAGCATGCTTGTAACTTAGTGTCCAACAAATATTCCAGAAATAATTCACCATAAAATAATTTGCGACCCTGTTGTGTAGGATTCTCCGCTGATTTTATTCGGCCCCGCCATCAAACGGGTACAACTGCTCTTCTTTGTAATATTAGTTTTGAATAACGTGAACATTACGGGACAGAGGCCTAAGAGTATCTTCTCTGATAAATAATTGTTTGAAACAGTTTTATAATCAATGGGGAGGGTTTATCTATTCTGATAAATAATTATTTGAAACAGTATTATAATCAATGGGGAGGGTTTATCTATTGTTCTTCCGGATTGTGAGGCTACTCGGGATTAGATATTCATTAATACGGTATTATTATTGTACTCGAGATTAGAGATTCGTCATTTTTAAATAAAACCTCTTAAGCACATTTTTCATATAGAAACTCAAAACATAAATAAATAAATAGGAGCGCAATACAAATTTCAAACACTGATTCCACTTATATTGTACGAAAGAATCTAGCCAAAAATATTAACAATTGTGTGTCGCTATAACTCGCATTCAACATCCCAACTACCATTTGCAAATTATATGGGTCAAACATAAGACAGGCTAGGCCGAGACCGAGGCCGAGATTAACTTCATTTTGAAATCAGTTACAAATTTTGAATATATATATATATATTACATTACATTGTACATGTATATCTACTTTGTACACCGTTTGCCAGCGAGTCTTTGATTGTGATCCTAACTTTTCAACTTCTCCCTTGAGCATATTTAACGGAATTATTATTAGTTACATAAATTGTAAAGCTTTTTTTTCTCTCAGCTTCTTATACGTACATCAGCTTCTTATACGTACATGTACCCAACATTTCATACAATAGTATCAACCTGTGTGAGGGAGTGGGACAAGGGGTCATCATTGTTAAATATAATGTAATTTTCATAGTTTGACTGTACACTGTCTACACTGTCGGTTGTACTCGTCAACTATATTATCATTTCTTGATTTGCTTGAGTTTATTTAGCTCAACTAATTTCCCTTTTTTATGTACTCTTTTTCTTCATTTACTATTATACTAAATTTTATTTCTACTTTATTTTTTTTTATATTCTTTGCTTCACATTTTATCAATCATATCCCTTGATTATTTCGACTGAGTGCATGGACACGAGGCCAACAATTCAGAGGTACATTTACATATACAACATTTCATAAATCAGTAGACAACCTGAGTCCTTAAAAGGAAAATTGAAAGGGAAAGGGTGATGGCCTGGAACTTGACAGACATCCCACAGGACGTTTTTTCTCGTTCATGATGTATCTGACTGGCATAATAAAATGTAAAACTTAAAACTTTGACAAAATAAAACATAACATATATATAGTTACTATTCAAACAAATTTTCCATTTATAATTAATGTAGAAATGTTTTATAATATTTATATTTAATTAATGAATTTTTCACTTATATATGCATTGAAGAGTGAAGGATTCCTGAGTTGTCAAATGTGGTTATTTATCTGTAAGTTGGAAATATGAATTTGAAAATTCTTTATGTAGATTTTATTTATAATTTTTTTATTTATAATTAATATAAAAATGTTTTATAATATTTATATTTAATTAATGAATTTTTCACTTATATATACATTAAAGAGTAAAGGTTTCCTTAGTTGTCAAATGTGATTATTTAACTGTAAATTGGAAATATGAATTTGATGAAATTTGAATTTGAAAACTCTTTATGATAGATTGTATTTACAGTTTTAATGTTTTTAAAATAATGATATATTGTATTTGACATTTTTGATGTTTTTTAAAACAATTTTTTTATTGGATTAAGATTCACATTAACTATACATGGATGACGAGCAGATAACTATGTAAAATCAATGCTAAGAATACAACTTGGGTGTTGCTGTAAATTACAATTGTTTGGTATTATATTTCGTTGAAAATGTTATGAAAATATGATACATTTAATGAGTTTTTCATATAATTTTTTTTTAAAGTTTTTCATATAATTTTTTTGTTGTTGTTGTTTATGCTCATATTTGTAAGCATAATTTTGACTTCTTGTAATATGGATGGATATTTTTATTTTAGTGTGAATGCTGTTTGCACATTTTGGCATGTTTATTGGTAAACATGATAATTCACTAATGATGGCTTTGGCTTTATAGTTTAGTCTCAAAGGATTTGTTTCAATTCACTAATGATTGCTTCATAATAGAGTCTGCAAGGATTTGTTTCCTACTATTAGTGGGATGAGGATTTTAGTGCCTTACCATGAATGGGTTGTGGATTTTTAGTGCCTTACCATGAATGGGTTGTGGATTTTATATTGAGTGGATTTTACATTTTAATAAATTTACTTATACAAAATAAATGATATTTTATCAATTTTAATAAAATGTGAATTCAAGAACAGTGAAAACATTTGATCATCATTAAAATTTCCACTCAAACAAAATAAATTTAAAATTCTAAGAGTACCAAATGTAAGTTGTATTTTTATTAATTTGTATTTTTTAAATTACTCAACTATATTTCATATTTTATTATTATCCATGCTCCTTGGTATATAGCAGCTGAGTCATTCTTTCACTGGCATTAGTTCTAATTGACCACAAATATCACTATCTCTTAGGTTAAATATAGTTCGACCAAAAATATTTTTTTTAACATAATTTTTTTTATTTTCCATATGATTGGAGGACAAGTAGTTTGAAGTCTTATTATTATCATAATTCAGTTTTTGAGTTTTGTTTTACTGGTTTTCTTAATGAAATCATTGATCAAATTTGAAGGGTTACTCTTAATTTCAAGTTGAAGAGTATAAATTCTTTCAACCCTTCCATGATGAAAAATCCAAAAGATAATGATAGTTGTACTTCAATAGAAAAAATAATCTAGGTACACACTTCAAAAAAAATATTCTAAACAAAATATTTCTCTTCCAATATAAGAGAGGTTGTAATTTATGTATCCATATGATGCATCTATATGATCTATGAACATAGACATTTTCATTTTAGATTTCATTAGACAAGAAGAAATTGTAGCATAGGCTTTAGTTGAAGAATGATAATTGTGTCAAAATACTATAAGCAATGAAGAGATTTTACTTGCTTTATAGACCTCCATGAAGCTAAAGGAGATTACTCATAATACCACCAAATATGCTATTTTTCTTGAGGATATTGATTGTTCACTTTATTTCCATAACCATGAGAAAATGAATGAAAAAGTATTGAGGATATTGATTGTTCACTTTATTTTCAAAACCATGAGAAAATGCATGAAAAAGTGGGATGTTACAACATAATCCCTAATGCATACTTTTGATGAGAATAAAAATTATGTTACCTTCTCCTTGATTTCTTAAAAATCTTACCTAGCTTCAAAAATATTGTTTGAAACATTAATGCTACAAAGGATATATATAGGGCCTGTCTAGTTGATTTTGGGCTTGGGATGAGGTGGGAAGAAGAGAGATATCGAACATTCTAGGTAAAAGGGGAATAATCATTATGGGAACAAACGAGTGAGGATTTGATGATGCTATAAATTGAATGAAAAAAATCACAATTGTCATTGTTTTAATCCTAATTTTAAGTTTTGTGGTGTCTATAACGTTCATTTTGTGCAAATTTCTATGTAAACTTAATCAAGAACATACAAGTTACAAAATTTCACCAAGCTTAATAGAACTTTTAATGTCAAACATAATCATTAAATAGTTTTATGTGAAACAAATAAAAACTGTGCATTGTCTTTATGATGAGCTTCATTAAACTTGTACAATATTAGTGAATTGTTGAGATATTTATAATAATTCTTAATTATATATTGTGTTCCCATTATTTATTATATTAGTGGGGATGCCATGAATAGCATGCTAAGTGGGTGAGAGACCAACCAATGTGCTAAAATAATAATTATATTAGATACCAAAGCTATAACCCATGTCATGAATTTTAATAGGATAATTCAATAAAAGAACTAAGAATCAACATATTACATACTGTTAGAGAGATGAAATATCTCAACATGAAAAATAAGAGATAAATCAATTTCCCTTCATCCAAAGTCTATTGTTTTCTCTTCAAAATTGACATTGAACACCTTATTTGTAATTAATCTTACTAATAAACTCCCAATGCTATTATAATTTATATCTATAACATATAACAAATCTTTTTGGTTTTTAAAGAAGAAAATGACATTATGGTGATCCTAGAAGGAAAATATAACAAAGCAAATGACATTATGGTGATCCTAGAAGGAAAATGTAACAAAGCAAATGACATTATGGCTAGTGTGGGATTAAAAAATTTGAGGGGATTCATAGAGACAAGGTGTCTAAGTTTCTTTGGGAATCTTTAATTAAGTGACACACAAAATGCTGCATACATCATTATGGTGGTAGGAAATTTATCTATGTGTGACCTATCTGATGGATTTAATGTTGTGGACAGGTACACTATATCATGGAATAAGTAAGAGCCAATTAAAATACATATACTTTTAGTCTTTAAATGGGAAAGTCAAGTATTTTGTGATGAACCAATGATATTGATCTACCAATTATTGAAAGTTAGAACATTAATGAATGATTTAAAAATCAACCCTTCTTTTGTCATTTTATAATATTTATTATTCTTCAATTTATAAATTATTTAAAAAATTTACATTTTTTTAAAGTTTTTTTTTAAATTACCCTCAACCCTTTGAAAAAATGGAGAAAAATTCAATTTTATTCACAAAAATGTTGATACTGTTAGAATCTATGCATGCAAATGGATCTGATAATATGGACGGATCTATACCCAGACAGCATTTAAAATTGTGCCCCCTATTTACTGGTCTCACTCAAATGCAAACAAGCTACTGAGTTTTAAAGAATAAATCTCATACCTTGAGTTTGCTGAGGTCGTCCTTCAATGAAGTTGGTCAACAGCAGCTGGAGTGCAGAATCTTCGTATACTTACCTGCCAAGCAATCGAGAATAAAAAATGTGCATTTGGAAACTGTTAGGGTCCCACACGGAAAGGAAGTCGGTACATCGTGTGATGTTCTTCACATTGTTAATATCATCATGAATGGACCTTCTTTGTAGCCATGTTCGAAAGGCAATGGCTATGGCCAAGACTTTAGATCCAAAGATTACACTCTGGATTTTCTGCGTGCCCAAAATATTTGGCATATTGGGGTTTTGTTAACATATATGAATTTTGTATATCCCAAAATCATTGGGGTTTTGTTAACATATATGAATTTTGTATATCCCAAATTCAACTGCTTCCTAGGCAGTAGATACGTACAAAGTTTATGCTGACAGAGTGTTGTGAAAAAACACATCATAT